>JAPZIH010000969.1:0-88829 GCA_027410445.1 Discoglossus pictus
GCGCGGGTAGAAGAAGACGCGCCAGCAGGGGGGTAATAGGAAGCCTTCGAGAGGGTGATGAGTCTGAGGGGGGCCGGCAGGTGCTGGGGGAAATAAAAAATATATTATCTAAAAATCATTCGATTGCACTGGGGTGGGTCCCTGGAGGAGGGCCCCAGTGCACTGCTCTGCAGCCGTGATATCTCTGCCTGTGCCTGTGTGCGCTTGTGTATTGTATAATTCAGCCGAGGAACCTTATACTGTGATAACGAATCAGTTCTTGTAGCTCTTCCTACAGGAGGCCAAGGAGCTGGCCCTGGATCAGAGAGGACAGCTGCCATACACCAAGGAATAAGAACTGAGCCTCAAGGTGCCACGTCGCGTTTTCTCCAATCCGGGGCCTGTGAAAAGCAAGTCCTGGAAAATTAGGGTTGCTACAAACCAGGTCCCCTCTGTCTATTTACATTAAAACAATTAGGGCATGAATAAGAAAATTTTACAATCTTAAGTACAAATTCTACATAGCTAAGACATGCTGACCCTGATATGTAGATACACGTAGCTGTTACATGAAATCTGCCCTAAACCTACGGGTTCTGGTAGACATCCCAAACCCTACATGTAAACACATCCTACCAGCACCAGCTAACCCCCTGCCGAGGACTGTTACGTGATAAGGAACAGCCCTTACTTCAAGAAACGATATACGATTCCTTGTAGCAGTTGCGGAAAGGGTTAAAAATGTATAGAAATGAATGCAAGGGGTTTATGACCGTCCTGCCCATGCCCCGCTATCGCCTCTATCATAAAATGAGACCCCCCTTCCCCACCCTTGTGCTTCGAGGTGGGTCCATTAACCCATGAAATTCCCCCTATTATTATTATTACTAGCTACTTCCTCGTCAAAAATGACGGGAATAAAATGTTAAGGCTGGGAATGCTGTACCTTCGGCGCTCATTGCAAGCCTCTCCCCCTGTGTAGTTTATAGGCCTGGTGCTTGAGTGTTACTTCCTTGTGTTAAATATTAGTGGCTTAGATTAAGTGTTACTGCTTAGGGCTATTTTTGACGTCCTTCTGGCTAGTTTTTTGTCGTTTTGCGTTTTTCGGCAACCATTTTTTTTCTTACTTAGGCGATTTTCGTTCGTGAAAAAACTGCAAATATGCCTCAAATTAACTTGTAGCCTCACTCACAGACTCCCTGCCTCTCCCACTGTGTGTGAGTGTGGAAGTTAATTTGAGACATATTTGTTATTTTTTTAAGTCTTTTCAGTTTCGTGGTTCGGCCGATAAAGTCGGAATTTTGTGAGGCGCACAGTGCATGTACAGGTTTTGGTCCTAAGTCATACTGGCCGTAAGTCCAGCGTGCCTCATCTGCGAGCCTTGCTTCGCGAGGCTCTCAAGTCCTGCGTGCCTTAACTGCTTGTCTCGCTTTGCGAGGCTCACAGTGCAATGAGCGCCTTTGGCGCTCATTGCAGCCTAAGTCCCACATGGTCGGCGGCTCGCCTCGCCTCGCAAGACTCCCAGTTGCTACCCTACGGGCTCACAAAGCATGACCAACATCGCAAACGTTACCCACTCTGACAACTATATATGTGATTATTTATTTGTAACGCGCCATCATCTTCTATAGCGCTATACATACGTTGTGATCAAGGCAAAACAATTATTAACACATTACAAAAGATGGAGGGTCCTGTCTTTGAGCTTAGAATCCAGTGTCCATAGTGCTTCCCCAAAGCACCGACGCAAGATTGAAAACTTGCAAACTTACAATCTAAATATATGTTAAGAGCCCCATAGGGATCCCAAATGGACCCAAATAGTCCCTATTGCAGATGGAGGTCCCTATGGACACTCAAGGGCTCTATCATTATCTCCCATGAGGGTGACTACAGATCTCCATGCTCCCATATATAATTTACCCCATGGGTTCCCATTGGACCCTCGTGGGGCCTTTGTCTCCATGCAGCACTGTTTTGTGCTCCTTCTCCACCAGACATATAGCTTTGATATCAGGGGGACATGGGAGGGAATGTGACTGTGACCCTCAGATATCCCAAAGTCATATTGTCTGATACCCACCACCATTATATTAATAGTGAGAGGTGGTCTCAAAGGGTCACCTGACCACACAAGTACTTATACCTAGCCTTGCACAACATACTGAATACACAAATAATGTAATAAAACAGAGCACACATAGTGATACTTACCGATGGCTTGCGATATGGGGGTGTCAGTGCTAGTGATGGAGGGCCCTGTCGTAAAAAAAATATGTTGGCCCCCCTCCTGGTGACAACTGAGTAGATTATGATATCACATAATATAATTGTCTAACTGCGATTCGTCGTCACGCTTGCGACGAATCGCAGTTTGACAATGATAAACTGCGCATTGCGCAGCAGTAGCCGCGCTTGCGCAGAGCGCGGCGCGAGCCGCGCATGCGCAGAGCGCATGCGCGCAGCCCGAGCCGCGAGCAGATGGGAGAGGCACAGAGGGAGAGTGGGGAAGAGGGGGGGGGGGAGTGGGAGAGTGGGGAAGAGGGGGGTGAGAGGGAGAGTGGGGAAGAGGCACAGAGGGAGAGTGGGGAAGAGACACAGAGGGATAGGTGGGAAAGAGACACAGGGGAGGTAGAGGAGGGGGAAAAGACACACAGGAGTGAGAGAAGGGGGAAGATACACAGGGGAGGGAGAACAGGGGGAAGATACACATGGGAGGGAAATGGGGGGAGAGGGGAACAGACACAGGGGGAAGGGGGAAAGAGACACAGGCCAGGGGGGAACAGGCACAGAGGGAGAGGGGGGAAGAGGCACAGAGGGAGAGGGGGAAGAGACACAGGGGGGAGAGATACAGAGGGTGAGGGAGGAAGAGACACAGAGGGAAAGGGGGGAAGAGGTACAGAGAGAGGGGGGAAAGAGGCACAGAGGGGGGAGAAACAGAGGAAGGGGTGAAGAGACACAGTGGCGAGACACACAGAGAGAGGCGGGAGAGAGGCACAGAGGGAGAGGGGTGGAAGACACAGAGTGGGGAGAGACACAGAGGGTGAGGGGGAAGAGACAGGGAGGAAGAGGCACAGAAAGAGGAGGGGGAAGAGACAGGGGAGTGAGAGGAGGGGGAAGAGACACAGGGGAGAGAGTGCAGGGGGGAAGATACACAAGGGAGGGAAATGGAGACACGAGTGTAACGGAGTTGGAACACGCAGTCCAATATCTCCGCTGGTATACGGTAAAATACCCAAGAGGCCCTACAGTTTCACCATTCCCGACCTCCCATATTGGACGACACACAATTTGGGAGTAAAATGAATACTGACTTTATTTACCTTTACAGAAATATATATAAATCTCTTTGGCCACAGGTAATACACATGCCCATATTTGGGCGCACAATACACATAAAGAGAACAATAGGTGGGTCACACCTCCCTGGCAACTTTGATACAATCAGACATTGATTCAATTACACTTCTTTGTTCTTATCTGAGAATGAAAACACTGTATACAATAGACTTCCTTTATCTTATGCGGAGTCGCTGTAACAGGATTATCTCCCATGCCAAGTAGCTGCAAATGTCTGGGACAATATTCTGCAGAGCATCAACCAACATACATATAGTAGGATCATATTTTAACCATAATAATCATAAAACAGGGTAAAACAGTGATGGGTTCCGCTACAACGAGGAAGGCCGGAACAGACATAGGGGGAGGGAGAAAGAGACACAGGCCAGGGGGGAACAGACACAGGGGAGGGTTGGGGGAGACACGGGGGGGGGGAAGAGATGCATGGGAGGGAGAAGGGGGAAAGAGACACAGGGGAGGGGTTTAGAGACACGGGATGGAGAGGGAGGTAAAAACACAGGGGGGCAGGAGATACAAGGGAGGTAGACGAGGCGGAAGGAGACACAAGGGAGGGAGAGGAGGGGGGAAATAAGACACGAGGGAGGAAGTAGACAGAGGGAGAGACTCGCAATGAGCTCCAAAGGGGCTCATTGCAAGGCCTGTGATGAGCGCCAAAGGCGCTCATCACAAGGCCAGTAAAGTAGAGAGGGAGAGGCATACATTGTGTGGCAAACAGCATTGCCAGGCTTCAGTTTTTGTTGCCGTCATTTTTGACGGGCAAGTCGCTAGTATATATATATTGTTTGTGTGTGGATATATGTGGTAAATAGAGGTTAATTGGAATAACATCCCCTTCTGGATCGCTACCTTGTCCTAGTGTGGGGGCTTGTGTACCTCAATGAAGCTGTGAGCTACACCATGTAGGGTCACCCAAGATGGGCAGATCATAGCAGAGAGTTCAGACAAATTACGATCCACTGGAGAAGAAACTCGCAACCCACTGCAGTATGCTTGCCAAGAAAACCCTATGGATAAGTCAGAAACACAGACAGATGTGCCTGGAGTGCTGCGTCCATATGGTCATCGAGAGTCGGACACAACTGAAGGACTCAATAACAGGAATATCATGGGCATTTCTTGACTGTTAGTCCGCACTGTAAATGTGGTATATAGGGGGTAATAGGAATATCATGAGCATTTATTGGCTATTGTCTATACTGCATCAGTGGTATATAGGGGTTAATAGGAATACCATGGGTATCTCTCGGCTGTCTGTATATACTGTACATGTGGTATACAGGGTTTAATAGGAATACCATGGGCATTTCTCGGGTTTTCGACCGCACTGTATATGTGGTATATAGGGTTAATATGAATACTGTGGGCACTTCTTGGCTGTCTGTCTGCACTGTGTATATGTGATATATAGGGGTTAATAGGAATATAATGAGTATTTCTTGTCTGTTTACCTGCACTGTATATGTGGTATATAGGGGTTAATAGGAATACCATGGACATTTCTTGTCTTTTTATCCGCACTGTATATGTGACATATAGGGTTTATTAAAAATATCATGGTCATTTCAAGGATGTACAGTGGATATAAAAAGTCTACACACCCCTGTTAAAATGTCAGGTATCTGTGCTGTAAAAAATGAGACAAAGACAAATAATTTCAGAACTTTTTCCACCTTTAATGTGACCTATAAACTGTACAACTCAATTAAAAAACAAACTGAAATCTTTTAGGTGGAGGGAAGAAAAAAATAGAAAAATAGTGTGGTTGCATAAGTCTGCACACCCTCTTATAACTGGGGATGTAGCTGTGTTCAGAATTAAGCAATCACATTCCAAATCGTGTTAAACAGGAGTCAGCATACACCTGCCATTATTTAAAGTGCCTCTGATTAACCCCAAATACAGTTCAGCTGCTCTAGTTGGTCTTTCCTGAAATTTTCTTAGTCGCATCCCACAGCAAAAGCCATGGTCCACAGAGAGCTTCCAAAGCATCTGAGGGATCTCATTGTTAAAAGGTATCAGTCAGGAGAAGGGTACAAAAGAATTTCCAAGGCATTAGATATACCATGGAACACAGTGAAGACAGTCATCATTAAGTGGAGAAAATATGGCACAACAGTGACATTACCAAGAACTGGAGCTCCCTCCAAAATTGATGAAAAGACGAGAAGAAAACTGGTCTGGGAGGCTACCAAGAGGCCTACAGCAACATTAAAGGAGCTGCAGGAATATCTGGCAAGTACTGGCTGTGTGGTACATGTGACAACAATCTCCCGTATTCTTCATATGTCTGGGCTATGGGGTAGAGTGGCAAGACGAAAGCCTTTTCTTACAAAGAAAAACATCCAACCCAGACTACATTTTGCAAAAACACATCTGAAGTCTCCCAAAAGCATGTGGGAAAAGGTGTTATGGTCTGATTAAACCAAGGTTGAACTTTTTGGCCATAATTCCAAAAGATATGTTTGGCGCAAAAACAACACTGCACATCACCAAAATAACACCATGCCCACAGTGAAGCATGGTGGTGGCAGCATCATGCTTTGGGGCTGTTTTTCTTCAGCTGGAACTGGGGCCTTAGTTAAGATAGAGGGAATTATGAACAGTTCCAAATACCAGTCAATATTGGCACAAAACCTTCAGGCTTCTGCTAGAAAGCTGAACATGAAGAGGAACTTCATCTTTCAGCCTGACAACGACCCAAAGCATACATCCAAATCACCAAAGGAATGGCTTCACCAGAAGAAGATTAAAGTTTTGGAATGGCCCAGACAGAGCCTAGACCTGAATCAATTGAAAATCTGTGGTGTGATCTGAAGAGGGCTGTGCACAGGAGATGCCCACACAATCTGACAGATTTGGAGTGTTTTTGCAAAGAAGAGTGGGCAAATCTTGCCAAGTCAAAATGTGCCATGCTGATAGACTCATACCCAAAAAGACTGAGTGCTGTAATAAAATCAAAAGGTGCTTCAACAAAGTACCATATATACTCGAGTATAAGCCGAGGCACCCATTTTACCACCAAATACTGGGTAAAATGAGTGACTTTAATATAAGCCGAGGGTGGGAAATGTGCTGCCCCCTGTGTCCCCCTCTCTCTCCCGTGTCTCTTCTCCCCTCTCCCTCCCCTGTGTCTCTTCCCCCCTCTCCCTTCCCTGTGTCTCTCCCCCCTCCTCATTCTCAACCTCCCTCCTCAACCCCACTCCTCATCCTCAACATCCCTCCTCATCCTCAACGTCCCTCCTCAACCCCCTCATCCTCAACCCCCTCCTCCTCAACCCCCTCCTCTTCAACCCCCCATCCTCAACCCCCTCCTCAACCTCAACCCCTTCCTCATCCTCAACCTCCCTCCTCATCCTCAGCCCCCCTCTTCATCCTCAACCCCCTCCTCATCCTCAACCCCCTCCTCATCCTCAACCCCCTCCTCAACCTCTCTCCTCATCCTCATCCCCCCTCATTCTAAACCCCCCTCCTCATTCTAAACAGCCCCCCTCATCCTACCCCTCTAAATACCCCCCCCCCCAACCCCCTCACTTACCTGCTCTGGCCTCCGCTCCTTCCGGGTCTTGATGTGGCGCGCATGTGACATCACGGCATTAGCATATACCGGGTGAGGCAGGACCAGGTAAGTGAGGGGAGGGGGGGTATTTAGAGGGGTAGTATAAGGGGTGGGTTAGAATGAGGCGGGAAAGAGACACGGGGGGGTTAGAGAGACACAGGGGGGGGGTAGAGAGACACGGGGGGTTAGAGAGACACGTGGGGGGTAGAGAGACACGGAGGGTGGTTAGAGAGACACGGGGTGGGGGGGGGGGAGAGTGACTCGAGTATAAGCCGAGGGGGTCCTTTTTAGCCTTAAAAAAGGGCTGAAAAACTCAGCTTATACTCGAGTATATACGGTATTAGTTTAAGGGTGTGCATACTTATGCAACCATATTATTTTATTTTTATATTTTTACTTCCCTCTACCTAAAAGCTTTCAGTTTGTTTTTCAATTGAGTTGTACAGTTTATAGGTCACATTAAAGGTGAAAAAAGTTCTGAAATGATTTATCTTTGTCTCATTTTTTTACAGCACAGAAACCTGACATTTTACCGGGGTGTGTAGACTTTTTATATCCACTGTATGTCCGCACTGTATACTGTATGTTAGGAATATCATGGGCATTACTCGTCTGTTTGTCTGCAATGTATATGTGGTATATAGGGGTTAATAGAAATACCATAGGCATTTAGTTACATAGTAGTTACATAGGGCCTCATTCTATTATCGGCCGTAGGAGATGCGGGGCCGCAAGGACCGGCCGCAAGGACCGGCCGCAAGCTATTTGCCTATTCTATTCCCCTCCGGCCGGGGACTCCGGCAGGCTTGCGGCCGGCGCCTTGCTATCCCTTGCGGCCGCACGCGCCGGAGGAAAGCCTTTGATCTAAAACGGCCGCAAGAGTTTCGGCCGTAAGAAAAGCCTGGTTGCGATTCTATTGCTCTGGGAACCCTCTCTGCAAGGCTAAAAACGAGCCGCAGCTTACTTGCAGCAAAAAGGTCTCGCTAGCACCAATTAAGCACGAAATATAGCCCAAATAAAGCCATCCTGCACTTTGTGGAGACTATAAAGTGATATTAGGTGTTAGCAAAAATAGCACAACATTCCCCTATACTCAAATCCGTAAAAAAAAAAATTATTATATATTTCAAATATCCATGTAAAAAGTCCAGAGGGCTTGGAGCACCTCAGACCTGGCCACGCTGCGGCCGGAAAATAAACAGTTAATGTAAACTCGGATTTGGGCTGATGTGCAAGCTTGAGAGTGGGTTACTATTAATCCTCATGTCCCCCAATATGATCCCTAGCATTTACAGAGCTTTACAGTGCCGTCTTGAATTTATTTTTGCGTTTAAAGATTTCTGAGCTTACGGCCGGTTGCAAGATATACGGACGGCCGTAAGGGGAGATCCTTGCGGGGCCGTATATTATTCCACAGTTTAACCACCTTAACTGTGAAGAACCCTTTTCTTTGTTTAAGGTGAAATCTTTTTTCCTCTAACCTCAAAGGATGTCCTCTTGTCAGTTGAAAATCTCTTGCTACAAAAAGTTCACTTGACAAAGCCTTATATTGACCCTGGATGTATTTATATAAGGTAATCATATCTCCTCTTAGACGCCTTTTTTCTAGCGAAAATAAGTTTAATTTGGTTAGTCTTTCTTCATAACTTAGCCCCTCCATTCCCCTTATTAGTTGTGTTGCCCTTCTCTGTACTTTTTCCAGCTCTAAAATGTCCTTTTTATGAAGTGATGCCCAAAATTGTACTCCATATTCCAAATGAGGGCGTACTAGAGATTTGTATAGTGGCAGAATTATATCTTCTTCCCTGGCTTCTATACCCTTCTTAATACATGCTAATATTTTACTTGCCTTTGCAGCTGCTGCTTGGCTTTGAGCACTGTTACCTAGGTGGTTGTCCACAAGTACTCCCAAATCCCTTTCAATAGCTGATACCCCTAGATTTGCTCCATTAAGATTATAAATTGCATGGCTATTTTTCCTTCCCAAATGCATAACCTGACATTTATTTGTATTAAATCTCATCTGCCATTTAGCCGGCCATTTCTCTAATTTATGCAAATCCCTTTGGAGGTAAGGACATCATTATCTGATTTTATTACCTTGCACAACTTAGTGTCATTAGCAAAAATGGAGACACTACATTTGAGTCCTACTTCTGCCTCATTAATAAATATGTTAAAAAGGAGAGGACTTATCACTGAACCCTGAGGAACCCCACTTACCACATTAGTCCAATCGGAGTATGTTCCATTTACAACACCCCCTTGCTTCCTGTCTTTTAGCCAGCTCTCGATCCATGAGCAGATATTTACTGCAATTCCTGTATCCCTTAGTTTGCTCACTAGTCTTCCATGTGGCACTGTATCAAATACCTTTGAAAAATCTAAAAAGACTACATCCACTGAGTTGCCCTGATCCAAGTTCCTACTAACCTCCTCATAAAAACTAATTAGATTGGTCTGACACAACCTATCCTTCATAAATCTGTGTTGACTGCTACCTATGATCCTGTTCAAATAGACATATTCTTGTATTCTGTCCCTTATTAACCCTTCTAAAAGCTTCCCAACTACAGAAGTGAGGCTCACTGGTCTATAATTCCCCGGATTTGCTCTAGATCCCTTCATAAATATAGGTATCACCTCTGCTTTTCTCCAGTCATCTGGTAGAGACCCTGTGTTGAGTGAGTCTTGAAAAATTAGATATAATGGTTTGGCTATTACAGACCCCAGCTCCCTCAGTACCCTTGGATGTATTCCATCAGGACCTGGGGCTTTATTAACATTTATTTTCTCCAACCTCTTTTGGATTTCTTCCTGTGTTAACCAATTATTTAGTAAAGGTAGTGTAGCCCCATTATGTTGCGGTGTCCCAACCACTGGTACCTCCCTTGTGTATACCGAAGAAAAGAACCTATTTAGCTCATCTGCCTTTTCCTGGTCACTAATTATCAGACGGCCTGTGTTACATTGTAATGGTCCTATCGATTCCTTCCTGGCCTTCTTCCCATTCAACACTGTTTGTCTATACTGTACATGTGGTATATAGGGGTTAATAGGAATACCATGGGCATTTCAGGGGTGTTCGACCGCACTGTATATGTGGTATATAGGGGTTAATACGAATATCATGGGCATTTTGAGGATTATGTCCGCACTGTATACTGTATGTTGTATATAAGAGTTAATAGGAATATCATGGGCATTTCTCTGCTTTTTGTCTACACTATATCAGTGGTATATAAGGGTTAATAAGAATACCATGTGCATTTCTCGGGTGTTTGACCGCACTGTATAGGTTGTATATACGGGTTAATATGAATATCATGGGCATTTCAGGGGTGTTCGACCACACTGTTTATGTAGTATATATGGGTTAATAGGAATACCATGGGAATTTCCCGGCTTTTTGTCTGTATTATATATGTGGTATATAGGGGTTAATAGGAATACCATGGGCATTTCTCGGGCGTTCGACCACACTGTATATGTGTGCAGGACCGGATCTAGCTTTTTGCAACCCTTAGTCAGTGAAATGAAGGAGCCTCTGCGAGTGAGTACACAAGGTATGCACGGACCCATTTTTGCCTTTTCTGTGTGTATATGTGGTATATAGGGGTTAATAGGAATATCATGGGCATTTCAGGGGTGTTCGACCATAATGTATATGTTGTATAAAAGGGTTAATAGTAATACTATGTGCATTTCTCGGGTGTTTGTCTGCACTGTGGTATACATAGATTAATAGGAATAACATGGGAATGTCTCTGCTTTTTGTCTGTACTATATATGTGGAATGTAAGGTTAAGAGGAATACCATGGGCTTTTCCCGGGTGTTTGTTCACAATGTATATGTGATTCTAGCAACTTGCCGTCAAAAATGACGGCAATAAAATGTGAAGCCTGGCAATGCTGTTTGCCCCACAATGGGAGCCTCTCTCCCCTCTACTTTACTGGCCTCGCGATGAGCGCCAAAGGTGCATATTGCAAGCCTCTCCCCCCTCTACTTTACTGGTATCGTGATGAGCGCCTTCGGCGCTCATCAAGGGCCTCGCAATGAGCGAGTCTCTCCCTCTGTCTACTTCCTCCCTTGTGTCTCATTTCCCCCTCCTCTCCCTCCCTTGTGTCTCCTTTACCCCCCTGTGCTTTTACACCCTCTCCCTCCCCTATGTCTTTTCCCCACTGTCCCCCTGTGTCTCTTCCCCCCTCTCCCTCCCCTGTGTCTCTTGCCCCCTCCTCTCCCTCCCCTGTGTGTCTCCCCCTCCTCCCCTGTGTCTCTTTTCCCCTCCTCTCCCTCCCCAGTGTCTCTCCCCCCTCCTCTCACTCCCCTGCGTCTCCCCCCACTCCTCTCACTCCGCTGAGTCTCCCCCCACTCCTCTCACTCCCCTGTGTCTCTCCCCCCTCCTCTGACTCCCCTGTGTCTCTCCCAACTCCTCTCACTCCCTTGTGTCTCTCCCCCAACTCCTCTCACTCCCCTGTGTCTCTCCCCCAACTCCTCTCACTCCCTTGTGTCTCTCCCCCAACTCCTCTCACTCCCCTGTGTCACTCCCCCAACTCCTCTCACTCCGCTGAGTCTCTCCCCCAACTCCTCTCACTCCGCTGAGTCTCCCCCCACTCCTCTCACTCCCCTGTGTCTCTCCCCCCTCCTCTGACTCCCCTGTGTCTCTCCCAACTCCTCTCACTCCCTTGTGTCTCTCCCCCAACTCCTCTCACTCCCCTGTGTCTCTCCCCCAACTCCTCTCACTCCCCTGTGTCTCTCCCCCAACTCCTCTCACTCCCTTGTGTCTCTCCCCCAACTCCTCTCACTCCCCTGTGTCACTCCCCCAACTCCTCTCACTCCCCTGTGTCTCTCCCCCAACTCCTCTCACTCCCTTGTGTCTCTCCCCCAACTCCTCTCACTCCCCTGTGTCTCTCCACCCTCCTCTCACTGCCCTGTGTCTCTCCCCCCTCCTCTCACTCCCCTGCGTCTCCCCCAACTCCTCTCACTCCCTTGTGTCTCTCCCCCAACTCCTCTCACTCCCCTGTGTCTCTCTCCCTCCTCTCACTCCCCTGTGATATACAGATTAATAGGAATACTATGGGCATTTCTGTCTGTTTACCTGCACTGTATATGTGGTATATAGGGGTAATAGGAATACTATGGGCATTTCTCCCCTGTTGCCTGCTCTGTATATGTGGTATATAGGGGTAATAGGAATACTATGGGCATTTCTGTCTGTTTACCTGCTCTGTATATGTGGTATATAGGGGTAATAGGAATACTATGGGCATTTCTCCCCTGTTACCTGCTCTGTATATGTGGTATATAGGGGTAATAGGAATACTATGGGCATTTCTCCCCTGTTGCCTGCTCTGTATATGTGGTATATAGGGGTAATAGGAATAATATGGGCATTTCTCCCCTGTTACCTGCACTGTATATGTGGTATATAGGGGTAATAGGAATACTATGGGCATTTCTCCCCTGTTGCCTGCTCTGTATATGTGGTATATAGGGGTAATAGGAATACTATGGGCATTTCTCCCCTGTTACCTGCTCTGTATATGTGGTATATAGGGGT
Organism: Discoglossus pictus; assembly: GCA_027410445.1. Lineage (NCBI taxonomy): Eukaryota > Metazoa > Chordata > Amphibia > Anura > Alytidae > Discoglossus > Discoglossus pictus. The sequence goes on from JAPZIH010000969.1 coordinate 12,460, forward strand.
AATAGGAATAATATGGGCATTTCTCCCCTGTTACCTGCACTGTATATGTGGTATATAGGGGTAATAGGAATAATATGGGCATTTCTCCCTTGTTACCTGCACTGTATATGTGGTATATAGGGGTAATAGGAATAATATGGGCATTTCTCCCCTGTTATCTGCTCTGTATATGTGGTATATAGGGGTAATAGGAATACTATGGGCATTTCTCCCCTGTTGCCTGCTCTGTATATGTGGTATATAGGGGTAATAGGAATAATATGGGCATTTCTCCCTTGTTACCTGCTCTGTATATGTGGTATATAGGGGTAATAGGAATACTATGGGCATTTCTCCCCTGTTGCCTGCTCTGTATATGTGGTATATAGGGGTAATAAGAATACTATGGGCATTTCTCCCCTGTTGCCTGCTCTGTATATGTGGTATATAGGGGTAATAGGAATAATATGGGCATTTCTCCCTTGTTACCTGCACTGTATATGTGGTATATAGGGGTAATAGGAATACTATGGGCATTTCTCCCCTGTTACCTGCTCTGTATATGTGGTATATAGGGGTAATAGGAATAATATGGGCATTTCTCCCCTGTTGCCTGCTCTGTATATGTGGTATATAGGGGTAATAGGAATACTATGGGCATTTCTCCCCTGTTGCCTGCTCTGTATATGTGGTATATAGGGGTAATAGGAATACTATGGGCATTTCTCCCCTGTTGCCTGCTCTGTATATGTGGTATATAGGGGTAATAGGAATACTATGGGCATTTCTCCCCTGTTGCCTGCACTGTATATGTGGTATATAGGGGTTAAAGGAATACTATGGGCATTTCTCCCCTGTTGCCTGCTCTGTATATGTGGTATATAGGGGTAATAGGAATAATATGGGCATTTCTCCCCTGTTATCTGCACTGTATATGTGGTATATAGGGGTAATAGGAATAATATGGGCATTTCTCCCCTGTTACCTGCTCTGTATATGTGGTATATAGGGGTAATAGGAATAATATGGGCATTTCTCTCCTGTTGCCTGCTCTGTATATGTGGTATATAGGGGTAATAGGAATAATATGGGCATTTCTCCCCTGTTACCTGCACTGTATATGTGGTATATAGGGGTAATAGGAATAATATGGGCATTTCTCCCCTGTTACCTGCACTGTATATGTGGTATATAGGGGTAATAGGAATACTATGGGCATTTCTCCCCTGTTGCCTGCTCTGTATATGTGGTATATAGGGGTAATAGGAATACTATGGGCATTTCTCCCCAGTTGCCTGCTCTGTATATGTGGTATATAGGGGTAATAGGAATACTATGGGCATTTCTCCCCTGTTGCCTGCTCTGTATATGTGGTATATAGGGGTAATAGGAATACTATGGGCATTTCTCCCCTGTTGCCTGCACTGTATATGTGGTATATAGGGGTAATAGGAATACTATGGGCATTTCTCCCCTGTTGCCTGCTCTGTATATGTGGTATCCGGGGGTAATAGGAATAATATGGGCATTTCTCCCCTGTTACCTGCTCTGTATATGTGGTATATAGGTGTAATAGGAATACTATGGGCATTTCTCCCCTGTTGCCTGCACTGTATATGTGGTATATAGGGGTAATAGGAATAATATGGGCATTTCTCCCCTGTTACCTGCACTGTATATGTGGTATATAGGGGTAATAGGAATAATATGTGCATTTCTCCCCTGTTACCTGCACTGTATATGTGGTATATAGGGGTAATAGGAATAATATGGGCATTTCTCCCCTGTTGCCGCTCTGTATATGTGGTATATAGGGGTAATAGGAATACTATGGGCATTTCTCCCCTGTTGCCTGCTCTGTATATGTGGTATATAGGGGTAATAGGAATACTATGGGCATTTCTCCCCTGTTGCCTGCACTGTATATTTGGTATTGTAGCGGAACCCATCACTGTTTTACCCTGTTTTATGATTATTATGGTTAAAATATGATCCTACTATATGTATGTTGGTTGATGCTCTGCAGAATATTGTCCCAGACATTTGCAGCTACTTGGCATGGGAGATAATCCTGTACAGCGACTCCGCATAAGATAAAGGAAGTCTATTGTATACAGTGTTTTCATTCTCAGATAAGAACAAAGAAGTGTAATTGAATCAATGTCTGATTGTATCAAAGTTGCCAGGGAGCCTCAGGGAGGTGTGACCACACCTATTGTTCTCTTTATGTGTATTGTGCGGCCAAATATGGGCATGTGTATTGCCTGTGCGAAGAGATGGGTATATATATTTCTGCAATAACAAAATAAAGTCAGTATTCATTTGACTCCCAAATTGTGTGTCGTCCAATATGGGAGGTCGGGAATGGTGAAACTGTAGTGCCTCTTGGGTATTTTACCGTATACCAGCGGAGATATTGGACTGCGTGTTCCAGCTCCGTTACATTTGATGGCAGCGACGGGATTCAAACCTCACAGCAGACCATTGTTCGGCAGTTACAGCCATTTGGGAAATTTGCTATTTCGTATGGAACCGAAAGGAAAGGGTATGTGAATAGACGTGAACGGATAGTGAATGGAGACAGTCTATACCAAGTTGAAACGGGCCACGCTAAAAGAGCTATTGGAAGCAAGGGGAATTATTGCCAGCAATAAAACCAAAGCTACCCTTATTGTTGAACTCATGGAGGGAGACCGGGCAGCTGCTGCAGCACCTCTTACGGACAGCACACAGAATGAGTTTGGAAGAGAACTCCAATGCAGACTGGCCTATTTCCCAGGTACGCCTCCCACAGAAACCTTGGAAAGGATTATGTCAGATGTCCACGAATACATAATGGGAAAGCAGCGGGCAGACTGGAGGTCCAGAGAGGGGTCCCTAATCACACCACACATAGTACCGGGGAAGCCTAAACTCGGTACCATGCTTTTAAAAACTATGTGGAGACCGTAGACATTGATGGCTACTTGCATGACTTTGAGAGGTTATGCCAATTACATGAGATCAACGACGCCGACCAGGTAACCCTGTTGGTGAGTAAGCTAGCGGGCCGGGCAGCAGAAGCCTACCGCACCATGCCAGACGAGGATAGCAGAGACTACCAGAAAGTAAAGCAGGCGATCCTGGACAGGTACGCAATTACCCCGGAGGCATACCGGCAGCAGTTCCGAGAAAGCCGAAAGACGGAGAAAGATACTCACATGGAGTGGGCGCACCGCTTAACTAGGGCGGGCAAAGGTTGGGTACAAGCTGCACAAGCAACCACAGTGGAGGATATGCTACAATTACTGCTACTGGAGCAATTCTTCCAGGGGTTAACCCCGGATTTACAAAACTGGCTGAGAGATCGGAAACCGCGCATCTTAACTGAAGCCGCCAGGTGGGCAGACGAGTACCAAGATGCCAGGGGGGCACAGCAGGCACAGGCACGGTCCATCTTGGGAGCTGCTAACCGACGGCCCACCATTAACCCCACCCCAGCACTGCGTCCGGGTGGTGGGAACTACCAAACCCCTCCACGGTACAACAATGCCCGATCTTTCATCAGGTGCCATACGTGTAACCAGCAGGGCCACATGCAAAGAGACTGTCCCAGAAACAGAAACCGCTCCACGTGGAATACTCCAACCAATTCCCCTGCAAACCGGGCAGCAGTACACTGCTACCAGAGTGAGCCTCGACAACCTTTCTTCGGGACCCAGTCTAATGAAGAATCTTTGGGCACCCTCCACGAGGTTAACCCAGTACAAGCAGCTGCAGACAACCGACAGGGACACCGCCAAGGGGTACACGTAGAAGGAAAACGCCTTCAGGGTCTGTGAGATTCTGGGGCCACCATAACCCTGGTTCGCAATCACCTAGTCCCCAAGCACCAGCTCACTGGAGAATATGTGGCAGTCCGGGTGGCAGGGGGGGCGATTTACAAAATTCCCACTGCTAAAGTACATTTGGATTGGGGAGCGGGGTCGGGGAATGTGGAAGTGGGCCTCATGCAGGACTTACCAGCTGATGTCATCCTGGGTAACGACTTGGGGGAGCTGACCTCCGCTTTTGTTTCTCCGCAACCCGCGCAGGAAGCGCTACCCGTGGTAACACGGCAGCAGGCCCGCACCACAGCATCTTCTGAACACTCTGAGGCTCCGGTAAGTAATAGTACTGACCCACCTTTCATCCCCTGGGCTCCCCCCTTAGAGTTTGGTACTGAAGTAGTCACTGACCCGTCCCTGCAGGTATACCGGGATAGGGTTACACAGAATCAGGCAGGGTTGGAGGGGGAAAGATATGCTTGGGAGAAAGGATTATTGTATAGATATGCTGAGAAGGTAGTAGCAGGATCTGTACCCGTGACTCTCACACAATTAGTCGTGCCCCGAAAGTACAGGCAAGAATTACTACGTATTGCCCATGACATCCCTTTATCAGCATATTGCCAAACTTGTGACACATGCCAGAGAGTAGGGAAGAGAGGGGACCGGTACAAGGCAAAAATGCACTCCCTACCCATAATAGATGAGCCCTTCAGCAGAGTGGCAGTAGATATAATCGGACCCCTAGCAAAACCCAGCCCGTCAGGGAAGAAGTATATACTAACCGTAGTAGACTATGCCACCCGGTACCCAGAGGCCGTAGCCCTAACTAATATCCATGCGGAGACTATAGTAGATGCCCTAATCCGGATATTCTCTAGAATGGGGTTCGCCAAAGAGATTATCTCAGATCGGGGTACCCAATTCACGGCCGAAGTCACTCATCAGTTATGGAGAACATGTGGGGTGAAACCTATTGTAAACTCAGCGTATCACCCCCAGTCCAATGGGCTCTGTGAACGGTTCAACGGAACATTAAAGCAAATGCTCCGTACCTTCATGGATACCCAGAAGAACTGGGAAAGGTTTCTTCCCCATCTGCTCTTCGCGTACTGAGAGGTACCCCAGGAGTCCACGGGGTTCTCGCCATTCGAATTACTATTCGGAAGGAGAGTGCGGGGTCCCTTAGACCTCATTAGGGAACACTGGGAGGGAACGGTCACCAGTAATGGTACCCCTATCGTCCCATATGTACTAGAGTTCAGGGAACGCTTGGAGACCCTAATCCAGACGGTACGGTCTAATCTCCAGGCGGCCCAGCAACGACAGCGCAGATGGTACGATAAGGGAGCCAAAGACCGCAGTTTTCAAATAGGACAAAAGGTGTTAATCTTGAAGCCAGTTCAAAATGACAAACTGCAGGCCTCCTGGCAAGGCCCTTATAAGGTGGTGGAACAGGTATGTGACACCACCTATATAATCCCCTTATGTACAGGAGCAGGCGGTAGACGCATGCTCCACGTTAACATGCTGAAACCCTATCACGAGCGGACCGAAGAAGTAACTGCCATATGTGCCTCGGCCGCTGAGGACCCGAATAATCTACCCCTACCAGACCTATTAGCCCAAGGGGGGCCAACACAGAATTAGGGGAAGTACAGCTAGGAGACAGGCTGAGCACTAGAGAGTGAGCTCAAATACTAGAGCTGATCCGGGAAAAAGGGTATACATTCTCCAACCAGCCCCGGTATACCCCGCTGGCTACTAACAGGGTAGAGACCCCAGGGCAACACCCTCTTCGACAAACCCCCTACCGCATACCAGAATCCGTAAAAGATCATATGCGGAAGGAGATTGACGAAATGTTACAACTAGGAGTGATAGAACACTCCGATAGCCCATGGGCCTCTCCGGTAGTGCTGGTACCGAAGCGGGACGGAACCACCCGCTTCTGCGTCGACTACCGGAAACTTAATGATAAAACAATTTCAGATGCCTATCCCATGCCCCGAATCGATGAGCTATTAGATAAAATGGCCAGGGGCCAGTACCTCACCACAATAGACTTGTGCAAAGGGTACTGGCAGATCCCACTAGCCGAGGATGCCATCCCAAAGTCCGCATTCGTCACCCCGTTTGGGCTATACCAATTCAAGGTGATGCCATTCGGGATGAAGAATGCGCCGGCTACGTTTCAGCGGATGGTGGACCGGTTACTGGACGGATCCCAGTAGTATGCTTGCGCCTATTTAGATGACATAGCAATATTTAGCAACTCCTGGGACGAGCACTTGACCCACATAGGAGCCATCCTCGACCGCATCAGGGAGGCAGGTCTCACGTTAAAACCCAGCAAGTGCCACGTAGGGATGGCCCAAGTGCAGTACTTAGGCCACAGGGTGGGTAGTGGGCGGCAAAAGCCAGAACCCGCTAAGATAGAGGCCGTAGCTAAGTGGCCAACCCCTCGCACGAAAACTCAGGTTTTAGCTTTTCTAGGAACCGCTGGGTATTACCGTAAATTTGTACCTGATTATAGTGCCCTAGCCAAGCCCCTTACTGACCTCACCAAAAAGAACTTACCCAAAGTAGTGACCTGGAGCCCAGAGTGTGAGAAGGCATTCCAAGAACTGAAATCTGCCCTATAATCTCCTTTATAGTTATATTGACCTATAACATCTTACTTTGTTATTTGGTCTGCTTTATACCATATTTTTCTTTTTTGTTCCCAACCTATGGGTAATTGCACTTACCTTTTTTTGTTTTTTGTTGTTTTAGACAACAATTGGTTTTAGCTAAGTCATAGCTTCCCAAGGATTAAGCAATTTAAATTGCCATATGAGGGAAGCTATTACCACATCCAATAGGATACTGTTTGCATTTGGCTACATACAATAGTATTAAGACAGTTTAGCATATATATGGGCGGTTATATGTCTTTCTCGTATCTATTTAGAGTGTCATTAGTACATTCATTCCGTCCATTGTATTTTATGCTTTTGAGATCACTATTGGTACCAACGATAGCTTCAACCATATCCACTCCAGCCATTTGTATGATTCCTGTTTTTTATACTATTTAATCATAGATATCAGAGTGTTAAGCACTCAGGAATTACCACACAGTGATATATATTTATACAATTGATCAGTGGTTTAATCCACAATAAACACACTTACAGTAAGTCCACCTCAAGATATATTCAATAGTCCAAGACTTGCGAACAATTAATCTTTTCCTAAACCTTGTATAGAATGGCACATTCTAATATAGATCAATGGGACTTTTCAGAATTAATCAAGGAAGCTGAATCCACATTTTCCATCAAAGAGACAATGACCATTAAAACTACACAAGACATCAATATAATAGAATCTTCTAAGGAATTATTAAAAGCCCTCAAAAAACAAATTAGAACCATCTGGGAGATATCAAGTTTACAAAATTATATTAAATCTAAAATGGTCCCCAGAGGATTAAGAATACAATTAACTCCGGCATCTCATCTTCTGGATGAAACGTTCGTTACCAAGTGGACTGAAATTACAAATAAATGTTCTAATGACCTAATGAATCTAATTCTGGAAACAGAAAGAAAGAATCTGGAAACTACGAAAAAAACGGTTACAGATTGTCAAGCTAACTTTATAAAGTTTCCAGAAAAAAAAGAATATGCATCTCACGATATGAAATTAAACAACAATCTAGAGAAATTTTAAAAAAGAACTAATCAGTAGAAAACAGAGGAAGTTCCAACGTGATAGTAATGACTATAAAGTAGGGAGAGTCTACAAATTTGTTAAACGAGAAAATCCTAATAATACTGATATAAGTTCCTCAGAAGCTGAGGCGTCAGAAAGAGAAGATACTCCATATCGATACAAACCCTCCAAATATGACTATGCAAGAGCAGGAGATACTACAGGTCCCATTACACGATCTGGATCAAACCAAACAACAATGGAACACCATTTTTTAGGGAGGGGGCGTGTCCAAAAACGTCACTATACCACGCGCCCCAGGAAAAATCAGTAATCAATACTAGATCGAATGAGTTTCCCAGTGTGAATAATAATAAGAAAAATAAAAAAATTGTAAAAAACTTAGAAAAATCAAATAAAGGAAACACTGTTACAGTAAGAGAAGACGTTGCTCATGGATCCAAGTATGAAACTGAAGAAGCAACAGTAATACATTTATCGCAATTTGATTTAAAGGAGGCTCATAAATCACTATTGTCAAGAGGACTTTCCTTTGTACCCACCAGCAAATCAAATTTATTTGAAAATGTAAAAGATATAAATCTGTTTGCAAGAAAATTGCGTTAAAGAAATTCTTCACTCTAAAGAAAGAAAGAGAATTGACCCAATTGGGAGTAAATAATGAAGACAAAGAAATTTTTGAAACCATGGTGTCTTTGATGAATGAACAAGATGAATATGATTCATCTTTACATGAAACAAAGAGAAAAAATAAAACAACATTCACACCTGACCTTAAACAATATGCCAATATTCAAGTGTTCTTGGATTTAGTAACAGAAGATCTAAAAAAGGTATTTAACCCTGAGTTGAATCCGGCTCAAAATGATAAACATAACTTAAGTATCCAGGAATATAAGGCGTTACATGAGTTGAAGAAAAGTAATGTGGTAATCAAACCAGCGGATAAAGGAGCGAATACAGTGATTATGGAACAAAAAGAATATCTACAAATGTGCGATAAATTGTTATCTGATGCCTCAACATATAGAGTCTTACAAAAGAATCCCATGTGTGAATTCCAAAAGGAACTAAAACTCCTATTGAATTTGGCAAAACAAGAAAAGATCATTGACCAGAACACTAAAGAACACCTATCTCCAAAATTGCCAAGGGTAGCAATCTTTTATTCGCTACCAAAGGTTCACAAAAATAAAAGACCTATACCAGGTCGTCCAATAGTGTCAGGAAATGGATGCCTCACAGAGAAAATCAGTGAATATGTCAACGATTACTTGACGGATATTGTAACATCAATTCCTTCATATTTGAAAGATACACTGGATTTGTTAAAACACTTAGATGAAATTACAGTTCCTGAAGAAATGCTATTAATATCAATAGATGTGGAACAACTATATTCCAGCATTCCACATGATCAAGGAATTAAAGCTGTGGAACATTATCTAAGTATGAAACTGATCAAGTACAGACCGATGAACAACTTCATTGTAGCCCTACTCAAATTTGTTTTAACAAGGAACTTCTTAATTTTCAATAACCGTTGGTACCATCAAATAAATGGAACAGCAATGGGCACTCCTTGTGCTCCAAATTACGCAAATCTGTTCCTAGGACTCTGGGAAAAGAACTATGTGTTCTCAGAAAATATGTCTCAATATAGTGAAAAAATCCTCACTTGGTATCGTTTTATCGATGACATATTGCTATTTTGGACTGGAGATACAAATGAATTTGGGAAATTCATGATGGAATTGAATCAAAATCCTCTTGGACTGAAATTCACTCATGTTATAAACAAAGATAGGGTCGAATTTTTAGATCTTACAATAACTAAAGACTCAGAGGGAAAAATAAACACACTAACATATACGAAACCAACAGCGACCAATTCTTTTTTTTAAAATGGTCTAGCCAACATCCAAGAGCTTTAAAGGCAGGCATCCCTATAAGCCAATATCTACGAATAAAAAGAAATTGCAACAATTCAGCGGATTTTAAGAACCAAGCTGACCAATTAAGGGATAAATTTAAAGCTTGTGGCAACCCTAATCGTACACTCAAAAGGGCATATAAAAGAGCTCTTGAATCAGATTGCAAAGATCTTCTATATATCAACAAAGAACCACAGGAGGACAATCAGATAAGATGTATAATGACATTCGGGAAGGACTGGAAAGATATTAAAGAACTTTTTAGGACAACACCCCCCCCCCCCCCTTTTTTCTTAAACACACATGGGTGGAGCACCCCCCCTTTTTTTCATCACACCATCACATTTCACATCAATTTCATCAACATACCTGGTCACAACCAAGTTTAGTCACATCTCACATTTTTCACGGTATTTACTTATTCATTCTTTAAGCAATTTTAAATGCTTTTAGTCTTCAACACCATCACATTCACACATTTTATTCAACACACACACAGTACATTCATAGTCTCATTTTTATAGAGATTATTTATTTATTATTGTTTTCCCCTGTCATTCACCACAGCACCCCATAGATTTCATGTGCACCTTACATTTATAATTACATTTATATTTATATATGGGGGTTACGTGGTTTTGTCCCATTATTATTAAGTGCATAGATACATGTACCTCGTTTTGTATATATAATTAGTTATACAACGCTTCATATATATACTTTTCTGATATACTTCCCCTCCCCCTTTTGTGTAGTGTAAATATTCACAGCCAGTATTAATCTACTAGGTATTCTTTGTTTAAAAACGTGTATAGTGCTATCAGGCATTTAGCAGCGTCATTACCCAGAGATGCCATGCGCGAGATGACGCTGTGACGTCATCACGCGACTATATAACAGCCTTGGAGGGCAAAACGCAAGTGGTTGGCAAAACGTGGATAGCGTGGTGACGCAACAATACGTGTGACGTCACCACGCTATCCAATAGACCAATGAGGTGGCTACAAAATCGGCAATCAGTGGATAGAAGGGTGCTATGAAAGCACCATAAAAGTGAAGTTCATTAACGCATGATTAAGCCCTAGGAAGGGCGAAACGAGCCGTCGGGACTTCTTTTCAACACATTAAGATAAGTGCAGTTGCCCTGGTTTGGTTTATTGAACAGAGAGAGTGTCTGAACATATTACCTCTTTAGTGCTTATTTCCTTTAGTGTGTACCTGTGTATTTTGGGAATAACACCATTTTTGAATTGCATGTTATGCTTTAATGAATATGTGGTGAATTTATATGGAAAACACTGGCAATGTTCTTCCATTTACCCTTAATATTTCTATCAATATTCTCACACTTTCTCCTTTATAGTTATATTGACCTATAACATCTTACTTTGTTATTTGGTCTGCTTTATACCATATTTTTCTTTTTTGTTCCCAACCTATGGGTAATTGCACTTACCTTTTTTTGTTTTTTGTTGTTTTAAACAACAATTGGTTTTAGCTAAGTCATAGCTTCCCAAGGATTAAGCAATTTAAATTGCCATATGAGGGAAGCTATTACCACATCCAATAGGATACTGTTTGCATTTGGCTACATACAATAGTATTAAGACAGTTTAGCATATATATGGGCGGTTATATGTCTTTCTCGTATCTATTTAGAGTGTCATTAGTACATTCATCCCGTCCATTGTATTATATGCTTTTGAGATCACTATTGGTACCAACGATAGCTTCAACCATATCCACTCCAGCCATTTGTATGATTCCTATTTTTTATACTATTTAATCATAATTCTCATCAATCATAACATTTTTCATCAATTAATTACTTTTTTTAAGTCATGTATCATGTATAATTATATCAAGCCAAAACGTTAAGAGCTAATCATGTATTCATAAATAAGGGCAACATGCAATTTAAAATGTTATATACCTGTAATCTTGAAAGCAAAAGGCAGTTTAAATGCAACAGAGCTCACAGTCTCTGTTCATCCAGGTACAGTAGTTTCAGAGAGCTGCAAACTGAAAATGACATGAAAAGCATTTAGAATTTATATTTAAAAAATATAGTGCATACATTGCAAACTTAAAGAGCTAAACATCTATTACAGCAGTCCTTAAATGCCGTCCAGCTAAAATTTTCTAATAAACACAATTTATTTTCAGTTGTATCAATTTATAGAGTAAATTAATTAATAAATTAACCTATTATATTTATTTTTCATATATGCAAAACCTAAACAGCTAAGCATCTATTTGTACATGCTTGCAGTATAAAATAAATCAATTTTATTTTCCTTATTTTTTTTTTTTATTAAGTCAATTTAAAGAGCTAAACATCTATTACAACAGTCCTTAGATAAAATGTCCCTATTAACCAAATGTAATTTAATTTGTATTAATTTATAGAATAAATTCATTATTAAATCAACCTATTATATTTATTTTTCATAAAACCCAACCTAAACAGCTAAGCATCTATTTGTAAATGAGAGCTGTATAACATTTTTCCTTTTTCCATTTTTTTTTAGTAATAAATTAATTAATTAGTTAATGTACTTTACTTATGTGTCTGTAATATTCAGCAATTAATCTTCTAAACAGCTAACAATCTTTTTGGATTTTCCAGCAGCAGTAAATGAACAGTGACACTATTCATCACCTGAGGAAAAAGTTTGAGAAATGTGCAAACTGTGCAGTATATATCGCCTGCGTGCACAAGCCAATACTGTTATTTTTGGTGGTAAAATGCACGCATTTCTGGAAGTGCTTGAAGCTCTGGACGACGTCCCCATGTAGCTGTGTGTATGCCCAGTAAGTGGTTAGGGGTTTTCGGGTTAGAGTTAGAGAGATAAGGGGTTAGGGTTATGGCCGGTATGTGGTTAGGCGCTTATTGTTAGAGGTTTATGGCCAGTAAGTGAGGTTTAGGGGGTTATGGTTAGGGTAAGCGGGTTAGGGACTTAGGGATAGGAAGTGAGGTTTTTGGGGGTTAGGGTAAGAGGGTTAGGGTTATGTTTAGGAAGTGAGGTTTAAGGGGTTAGGGTTAGGGTAAGAGGCTTAGGGGCTTAGGGTTAGGAAGTGAGATTTACAGGGTTAGGGTTAAGAAGTAAGGTTTAGGAGGTTAGAGGGTTAGTGGATTGAGGTGTACTACATAGTTTGGACATGTAGATGGGAACGCGGGACACTCGTCGGCGGTGAACCGATGCGTACATAAAACAAGATAGATCAATTAATAATCTTTGTAGTTACTAATTGACTTCCTGTTGTGTAATTAAATGTGGTGTTATTTTGTGAGTAGACAATGCCTGTGCAGGCAACTTGTGTGTGATTGAGAAATTCAGTCACAGGTGCAAGTGTGAAAAAATATTTTCAAAATTAGTATATATTATATATTTTTGTCTTTGTAATTTGTATGAAATGGAAATTTATAAACAGCTATTATGTTGTTTTATTAAATGAAATAGCAAAACACATAAGAATATATAATTAAATTTGCAATTCATAAACAATTCAATTGACTATAAGGTACGGGAAAGTAGGTATTAAATTAAAATGACAAACAATTACATTAATACAATTAAATATACTGTACCTGCTCGATTTAAGTTGATGGCTTTAATTTCATGCAAATGTGGCAGTCTGTTAATAAACGTGCACTGCAGGCAAAGTGTGTGTCACTGGGAAAATGACAGACACCTGCAAAATATAAAATGATATGTGAAGTATTAATATATGTTATGCATTCTCTATGAATAAGAAACATATACATCTAACAATCTGTTAAATTACGTTACCCTAAAATTTAATATTTTTCAAAAAAATCAATCAATAAATTATAAAATAATAGTACTTTAGCTATTATGTTGTAATATATTTGTTAAGAAACATAAAGATGTAAGTTACAATGTTTGAAATGACGTCAGCATGAAATATATTTAGCATCATTTTTTTTTTCTTTCAAAAAGTAATTAATTAATACATTAATAAATAATATTATTTTACATATTATCTGTACATGTAGCTGTATTAATCATCAAGCGGTAACAGTCTCTTAATACATTTTGTCCCCCGAAAACGTTCAGTCACACAGTTCATCATCTGATGAGAAAGTGAGAAAATTCTGAAAAGTGTCCAGTATTTATAGAGTGCTAGCGCGAGAACAAGCTTGCGCATGCACAATTTCCAATTTTTCCGCCATTTTGAGTGTCAAAAGATTCATTTGTGAGATACAGGGTTGCTTAGTATGAAATTATGGATATGTTTTTTGTTTTGCGGGCCTTGCAATAAAAGCTGCGGGCCTCGAGTGGTCCGGCTTTGTGTAACACTTACTGAGTTCGGAAAGTTTTTTACGGCCTGCGGCCTCATTTTTGCATTTGCGTTTTTTCGCGGGCCATTTTTTTCTCACTTAGCCGATTTTTGTTTGTTTCCCAACGATAAATAACAGTCCAATTCCCTTGTAACGTCACTGTGATAGTCCCTGGCTTTCTCCCTGTGCTCTGCGTGATTTTCCAAGCTAATTAGAGGCATTTTGGGGGTTTTAGTATGGTATTTTCCTTTTCGTGGTTCGGCCTTTAAATTCGTATTTTTCTGCAGGCCCGCAACTGGCAAGGCAAGGCAAGAAACTGATATTTTGGCGATGAAAATTTAGTGAGCGGAAAACTGAAAAGTGTCTGCCTAGAATGAGTTGGTAATGAGAATCTAAATATCAGATAATTATAAGGAAACATTGGGCATGGGAAAAAGAAAAATGTTTCAGATATATTAGTTGCATAATAAGTGTGTCATTGATGAAATCAAATGCCATACAAGTTATATAGTTATAAATGAAAAAAAACACACAGAGTGATGTTACAAATAATTTTGGAGGAGGAAAAAAAATTAAAGTTGTAGCACAGATGTCAAGAGAAAAGACCAGCTGGACCCACAAGAGAATGCACCTCCTCTCCTCTGGGCGTTCCTGTGTAATGGTAGGAAGGATTCCATGGAAGGATAACGTTATTATTATCCTTTATTTGTAACATGACAACATATTCTGCAACACTATACATGGGTTAATTACAAGGCAAAACAGTTTAGCACATTGCAAACTAGTGGATAGCCATGTCACTGAGTTTATAATCTAGGTTACATTGGGAGTCATTCAATTGCTACTTTTTTGAGACCCGGACCCTCAACTGGAGAGAGCAAGTTACTTTGCTATTCAGTTGCCTCCTACTTGCAGGCTTTGATCGGGTTAGTTGCTGCACGATTCTGCTAATCTCAAGTTACTTCCCTCAAAGCCTTTGATCTTTCACAGCCACGAGAGTCCCGAATGCTAAAATCGCCACTTCGCTATTCAATTGCTCGGATTACCCCTTACACCAAGCTAGTAAATGGCAAAAAGCCAACTCCAGCTTACTGGTACCAAGGTGGTGTCTCAAGAGCTTGCAAAGCCCTTAGGTATCCTCCCCACTGCTCTCAAATTCAAACCTCATGATGCAGGGGCCCGATCGGGACCCCCGCAGGGTCCCCACATTAACCACATGCTGCGGGGGTCCCGATCGGGACCCCTGCAGCATTTAAACATTTTAAATTCCAGCCCCAGGTCTTTAAAGGGCCTGCGGCACACTAATGGAAACCCTCAGGTCCTTAAAGGGCCTGTGGCACAACAATACGCAATCCCGGCCGCCGGGGTACTGTAAATACCCCAGCGGCACCTAAAATTAACCCCCCCCCCAATGCTTTGAGACCCCGGCTGCATTTAAAAGGAAAAAATCCCACCTTGCGGGTCCTGAAAGGACCTGCGCTAAAAAGAAAATTAACCCCTTCTGCGGGGGTACTATAAGTACCCCACTGGCACCTAAAATTAACCACATTACTCATGGGGGTCAATATAGACCCTCATGAGAATATAATTAACCCCCTCAGTCCTATAGAGGTCTATATAGACCCCTGCAGGACCTTATTAACCTCTATGTTAACACTATATGGGTCATGAGGGTCTTTCAGGACCCTCATGACACAAAGGCTAAGCACTACACTACACTTTTAACCCTAACTATACCCTATTAACCCATTAACGCTAACATACCCTATTAACATTAACTAAACCCCATTAACCCTATCTAGTCCTATTTAACCCCATGTAGTCCTGTTTAACCCCCATCTAGTCCTATGTAACCCTAACTGGGCCTATTTAACACTATCTAGTCCTATTTACAGTGCCTTGCAAAAGTATTCACCCTCCACTTGGCACCTGGAATTAACATTGATTGTTTGAGGATTTGCATCAATTAATTTACAGAACATGCCCACAACTTTATAGATGTTTTTTTTTTTATTGTGAAGCAAACAACAAATAGGAAAAAATAACAGAAAAAGTCAATGTGTATAACTATTCACACCCCTAAAGTCAATACTTGGTAGAGCCACCTTTTGCGGCAATCACAGCTCCAAGTCGCTTTGGATAAGTCTCTATGAGCTTGCCACATCTTACCAATATGATTTTTGCCAATTCCTCCTTGCCACCCAGCTCCTTCAAGTTGGATGGTTTGCGCTTGTGATCAGCAATCTTTAAGTCTGACAACAGATTTTCTATTGGATTGAGGTCTGGGCTTTGACTAGGCCATTCCAACACATTTACAGGTTTCCCCTTAAACCACTCAAGTGTTGCTTTAGCAGTGTGTTTGGGGTCATTGTCCTGCTGGAAGGTGAACCTCCGTCCTAGCCTCAAATCAGGTAGAGTGGTACAGGTTTTGCTCAATAATATCCCTGTATTTAGCACCATCCATCTTTCCCTGGTCCCGGGTGCTGAAAAACATGATGGTGTTCTTTGGGTGATGTGATGTGCTGGGTTTGCGCCAGACATAGAGTTTCCTTTAATGGCCGAAAAGTTAAATTTTAGTCTCATCAGATCAGAGCACCTTCCGCCATACATTTTGGGAGTTTCCCACATGCCTTTTCTCAAACTCAAAACGTGCCATTTAGTTTTTTGCTGAAAGTAATGGCTTTCTTCTGGCCACTCTGCCATAAAGCCCAACTCTATGGAGTGTACGGCTTATTGTCGCCCTATGTACAGATACTCCAGTCTCTGTTGTGGAACTCTGCAGCTCCTCCAGGGTTACCTTAGGTCTCTGTGCTGCCTCTCTGATTAATGCCCTCCTTGCCCCGGTCCGTGAGTTTTGGTGGGCGGCCATCTTTTGGCAGGTTTGCTGTTGTGCCATGTTTTTTCCATTTGATTTTTCCACTGCAGGGGTTAATGTGGGGACCCTTCAGGGGTCCCGATCGGGACCCCACCTGCATGGGGCTAACATGTATAAATGCTGCAGGTTTTTATGTTGTATAAGAGAATCATAGATGAGTTGCCTATATTAAGGAATAAACAAACTCATTTTTTTGTGAGGTCTTGAAGACAAGAATAAGCTATAGTGGTGTGAAACAGGCCCTTCTAAAGAATAGGGGCAGTACTAGAAAAGTCATGAAGGTGGAAGTGAGTGGAAGTGATAATAGAGGAGGAAAGTGATTAGCAGAACTAGGAGGGCAAGTGGAGGAGAATTGTGAGACAAAAGCAGAGATATAAGGTGGTGAACAGTTGTTTAGGACTTTGTAATATAGGGCCATGATTTTAAATTATATTGTGGAGAATAGGGGAAGCCAGTGGAGTGAGGTGCTACAGACACAAAGTGTTGAATTTGGTAGATGAGTCATCAATGAGATAGATGCAATAGTCAAGTTGAGATATGATGAGAGAATGTTTCAGAAATGTAGCTGTGTCTTGTTTATATATGAGGAATAATACAAGAAAGGGCAGGGTACAGTAGAACCCAACAGGCTTGGGAGATTGGAGTGATTATGGCATTGTAAACAGTGAGAAAGTAGAGGGTGGAAAAATTAGGAGCTCAGTCTTTGACATGCTGAGTTTAATTTGACGGGCAGACATCTGGGAGGATATGCCTGAGAGTAAGTTGGAAGCTCTTGCTAGAGTTGTCTATATATTGATTCCAGCTTTGGCTTCATCCAACCTTGATGATGTAATTTGCATATAAGTTGAATAAATAAGGTGACAATGAACAACCTTGTCACACTATTTTCCCTATCTTGAACCATCATGTTGTTCCATGTTCATTTCTTACCGTGGCTTCCTTGTTGACATGATCTGGTACTTCAATACTTTTAAGAAGTTGCCACACGTTTTTTTGATCCACACAATCAAAGGTGTTAGAATAGTCTATGAAGCAGAAGTAATTGTTTTTTTGGAACTCTCTTGCTTTCTCTATTATCCATCTGACATTGGCAATTTGATTGCTTGTGCTTTTTCCTCTCCGGAAACCTAGCTTGAACATCTGGAAGTTCTTGCTCCATATATTGATGGAGCAGAGCTTGCAGGATATTAAGCATTAACTTTCTGGCATGTGAAATGAGATCAATTGTTCAACAATTGGAGCAATAGTTGTCACCACTTTTTGTTGGGATTGTGAAATAAACTGACCTTTTTCAGTGTATCAGCCACTGTTTAATTTTCCATATTTGTTGGCATAAGGCAAGCAGACTTTTAATAGCATCATCTTGTAGGATTTTGAATAGATCAGCTAGCATTCCATCAACTCCTCCAGCATTATCAGCAAGGGCAAATCTCACTTTACCCTACAAGATGTCTGGCTACAGCTGAATGGGCAAAATATTGAGATCATCACTGCTGTTAAGATCGTCTGTGTATTTCTGCCACCTCTTTTTTATGTGATATGCTTCTGTTAGGTCCCTACCATTTTTGTCTTTTATCATGCCCACTTTGACATGAAAGGTTCCTTCGAGATTCCCAATTGTCTTGAAAATATATCTTCACTTTCTCGCTATGTTATCTTCTTCTATTATTATTATTATTAACCTTTATTTGTAATGGCCGACATAGAGTCTCATTCAATTGAGCAATTGTAAGTTACAGTAACCCGTAATGAAGGCCGTAAGTTAATTTGCTATTCAATTGGCGTTTTCTTACGAGACACAAATAGGCTGCGTGTTACAGCCTTGAAATCCTTGCGGTGGTTACAACTACAACTTACAAAAATAATTTTATTTTATGTTTCTTTTCCGCATTATATCGATCTCGGGAATCAATGAGTTAATACATATCAGGCCACCCACATGGACTAGAACAGTATCGGCATTCATTTTTATTATTTTGTGTTTTGCGGTTTTGCGAGTCCAATCGCATATCGGACCTCCAAACGTTAATTGATTGACATGTAACCTTCATGTTTTACTGACCTAATGATGACGATCTCATGTTCTATTTGCTGTTTCTAAATCGGTAGTTACGGCCTTATTAAATTGATCATGTTCCCGCCCTTAAATGCTATATACAAGTGCATAATTTACAGTTTCAGCTTTCGGCTCCTAACTTGCGAGCTTGTTCAATTGAATAGCACCGGAATTGTAGCAGACTGTGAGCCCGCTGCAAGCCAGTAGACATATGGCTTATATACCACGAGATGGGGCCCTCAAAATTGAATGAGGCTCATATTCCAAAGTGCTAAAGAGGGTAGATACACGAAAAAAACAAACTTAACAAATTACAAAATAATGCAGGGCACTGTTATTGAGTTTAAAATGAAGCAAAACTCGCAAACTTACAGTCTAAAGGATGAGGCTTCTTCTACTACTTTACATTGCTCATTATAGAATGCCTCCTTGTATCTTCTTGCTTTCCTCTGGAATACCTTATTCAGATTAACAAACCTTTTGAGCAGATATTTTCCAATCTCCACTACCTTACATTCCACTTTCCTTCTTTCTGGGCTACTTTCATATCCTCATCAGACAGGTAGTCTTGCCTTCTTAGTTTTCTTCCTTTTGGGGATATTCTTTGTTCTTGAATAATGTTGCAAACTTTAGACCAAAGTTCTTCAGGCATTCTATCTTCCATGTCTAAATTCCTTAGATCTATTCTTTACCTCCAATCATGTTCATAGGGATTATGATTTATTTTGTATCTGCCTGATCTGATGATTTTCTTCAGTTTAATTTTGAACTTTGCAATAAGAAGCCATCAGCTCAGGTCTTGTTTTTGCTGATTGTAGAGAGCTCCTCCAGAAGAGTGTTAAAGGTGGCAAACAAATATTTGGGTTTGATGGATAGATTCAATAATAGTAATGAGAAATAGTGCTGTTTGGCATGGTTGAGGACAGAGACAGGAGCTTAAAATAAACTTGTAATGGAGGTACAACATTTCCTTCATATTCGTTCAGCAGTGCGGGAGCACCTCTGGATGTAGCATGTTTTTGTAGTGTGCCATGGTTGTGGATGTGAGTGAGGGCATCTGAATGTGTTTATTGGGGCACAAGTGTCAAGGGTAGAAGTGAGATTTGTGTTGTACTGAGAGGTGGTAATGGAGTTGAAGAAAGGCAGTGAGAGGCTTGTGAAGTTGCAGGTTAGGAGGTGGTGGTCAGATATAGAGAGGGGGCATATGACAAGGATGATGGTGGTTCAGAGATTGGTAAAAGTAAGGTCAAGGGAATGTCCATCACGATGAGAGGAGGAATCTATAAAAGTAAGGTCAAGGGAGTATCCATCACGGTGAGAGGAGGAATCTATAAAAGTAAGGTCAAGGGAGTGTCCATCACGGTGAGAGGAGGAATCTAAGGTGGCTGATGGCTTCTTATTGCAAAGTTCAAAATTAAAGGTGTAAGTGAAAGTAGTTTAGCGGCAGCTGAAGATCTGGAAGCATCAATGGCAATGTGGAAATCGCCAAGAGTGAGTGATGGAACATTGGAGAAAAGAGCGTGAGGAAGCCAGGTGGCAAAATGATCCAGACATTAAGAATGTGGTCTAAGTGGGTGATAGATGAGAGGAACACACAAAGTTCACTTTGCAACTATCACTGTTGTAATGGCAACCTGCAACACTTCAACACTTCTCCCCACGATTCTTTCCTATTCAAGCTGTTGTCACAATCATTAACCCCTCCAGTCACCAGGTTATTCAAGACCCCAAA
The DNA here is from genome assembly GCA_027410445.1 of Discoglossus pictus. Classification (NCBI taxonomy): domain Eukaryota; kingdom Metazoa; phylum Chordata; class Amphibia; order Anura; family Alytidae; genus Discoglossus; species Discoglossus pictus. The sequence continues at coordinate 32,868 of JAPZIH010000969.1, forward strand.
AGGGTTGGGAACAACTTGAGACCTGAGGTAGGGAATTGCCTAGAGAGACTATGAGGGTTCTGATGAGCTCTAACCTGCATGTATCAAATAGAAAATAGAGTCTGTAGGGCTAGATTACATCTCAATAGGCGACCATTTTCCTAGGTCACTCTATTGCCTGAAAAGGTAAGACAGAATATAATTATTTAAAAGAATAATTGATGAAAAAAGGCTGCAGTCCTCACCAAATTCAATTAAACTTAATGCTTGAGGTCACTCACCAGTAATCGGTCCAACAGGACTTATATGGAGTAGTTAAGGAGGATTATAGGGCACTATTCAATTCCATATTTTGAATAGCTACCCCACTAAAAAGTGGTCAGTGAACTTACGTAGTTACAGTATGCAATTGACTGCGAGTGAGCTACTTGCAATGCCCGAGAACAAGCAAGAATTACCAAATTACAAAATGCTTTCCATTTGATTTTTTGACATCTGTAATATTATTGGTTATGTTTTCAAAGTCGTGATTTAATTGGAATTTTACTGAGCACTTGAAAATATGTATTGACTCTTAACTTCAAATTGCGGAAAAATACTTACATGCACTGAAGAGTAATTGCAAATGGTTTTAAAAATCTTTCTCATAACTTAAACAGCAGTTAAAGAGACAGGAAAGCCCCGAAAACCCATAGAAAAACATGCAAGTGTATTGAAATGTAATGCTTGACGGTCCCATAAGCGCAAATGCGCATTTAAAAAAGATTTTACAAAAATTCTATGCTGTAGTCAGTGTACATATTGGGAACATCAAAAGCATTACTGAGACATGCAAAAACACTTTAATAGACAGTACAGTAATAAAAAAGCATGTTAAAGCATTTAACTGTATTATAAATGAATAAGTAACAGTCGTATATGGACAAAGATGATATCCAAAAATGTATTTGAAATTATCATGTTTGTGTCAGTATGCATATCGGTAACATCAACTATTGGCAATAATATACTGTATCTCCACATAAAACACATCAATCTTAAGGGTAACAAAGACCAGAGTACACAACAGGTTAATACAAATCAAGAAACCCACATGACCTACAACAGCTGCTCCTATGCATTCACTATTAAATATTTCTTGTTTTAAAGGAGTGGATTCTTGGTTTGGGAAGAAGTTAGCTGGGCAGAGTATTTGTTTTAAAGGAGTGGTGTCTTGATCAGGAAGAAGTTAGCCAGACCATAGTGTAAGAGTAAATATCAAAGTATTTACCAGAAAATATCTGTCCCTGTCCAAATTATCAATATCTATATAGTGTGCACACTGTAGAGAAATAATACACCAACACAGAGTTCTGGTATAAAGTTTCTCCGTACTGTCTTTATTAAGTCAGTCCTCATTTATATAGTTTTTAGTAATCAGATAAAAAGTTACATTAAGTAAAACATCAGGTTTATTCGGTAATTCATTGGTTCTGAGAAGTCTGCTTCTACAAAGTTACGATCAGACATTGGGTTAAAACATTAAGGAGTCTCCAAGACCCATCCCACAAGAGGATGGGTCTTACTCTCATTGGTAAGAAGTTGAAGACAAAGACAAGATGGTGTTTCTCCTCCTCGTGTCCTGTGTGTGTTAAGACCCGTCATCCTTAACAGACCGGAAATAGTGCTGTCTCCATCTTGTAAGAAAAGGGGAGTGTCAAATCCTCCATTTTAGAGTCTCCCAATGATTCAGCATTTATTAGTAAACTTGGTTATACGATAATACTGCAAAGATAAGATATATAAGTAGGTGTACGAATACATTTATGCATTTTGTCCTGATCCTTATCCATAACAGTCCCCCCTAAAATGACATAATATATATATTCGTCACACTCACTGTTAGTAGTAAAACTTACTGATTATAAGTATAACACCCTATTCTTATATTGGGTGTCTAAAACTAAATATCTTGTTATAATAGATATATGTCTCAACTATGGTCCTTCCAGAGCACTATTCTTTGTGTCTTCTATTTCCGGATGTTGAAAGCATGCATGTGTGTAAGTCATAGGTTCATATCTTCATTCGATCGGGCTTGCCATGACCTGACGTCACACCTACCCTATGACCTATGCGGCATGGGGGAGACCTAACGAGCCTCTAATATCTAATAGTGTAGCTAGGCTTGGAGAGGGACCATAGTACTCAGATATAGTGTAGCTCAGCTCAGAAAACACTCTCCTTAGAGCCAGTTACAGTCTGCAACAGAAGACGGGATGTCTTACAATCATCATTTTGTCCATGTAGATCTATGTCTAAATCTTGGTGGATAAAGGTGGGAGAAGCCTTGTCCATAGCTTTCTGAAGGTAGTTGCGTATACAGGGGATAATGTAACATAAGAGGAAGGCTAACAAAATTATGACAATAAAGATAGCCATCCCTATCTGCAATAACACTTTCTGCCAACCATTCATCCAACCAAACCATGATTCCCAATAGTCTAAAGTGCCAGAATTTTCTTTTAATTCTTGACCAAGATTAGCCAATTTCTGGATTGCCAGTGTGATCTTACCATTTGGACCTGTATTATCAGGAATGTATGTACAACATGTGCTAGTGTCAGGAAGCATTTTACATACTCCACCTTTTTCTGCAAGGATCATGTCTAATGCCATGCGGTTCTGGAAGGCCATGTGTGATGTAGCCTCTAACTGTTCTGCAATGCCTTTTAAGGCATCCTTAGTGTAATTAACAAATCGTTGCTGGTTATAGTAAATATAATTGATCCAGGCAACGTTCTTATTTACTCCAATCATGGGTATCAGTGACTCGAATCCTGCTGCTACTTGGTTGCGGGCTTTAAATTCATTGGGCACCCCCCTTGGGACTCCAATAGAATCTATGTACACATGGGAGTCAAAACTTTCTCTAGGCTCAGATGATGATGTATGTCTCTTCCTTCTGAACTGTGTCTGAGGAATACCATCTGGATCACCATAATAGGTTGGAACAATGTGTAACGGCATTATGGCTTTAGCCAAGGTACATTCCCCACTCATCTGTATGACTATATGTTTTGAACAATTTTAGAAAACATGTCTCTTCTTGCAAAGGTATAATAAATGGAACAGTACCTAAGTGAGGCCTAGCATGGCCACATACATAACAATTGGTCTTATTACCTTCCTGTACATTGTATTTCATCCATTCCAACCATACATTAAGGTCTGAGAATCCGGTCTCAGTAGCCAACGTATCCTCATAGGTTGGGTCTCCAGCCGCAGTCATTGTCCCAATGATCTGGGGCCCTGGCTTCAATGTCTGTAATGCCAGAGGTAAGTCTGGGTGCTTATATAAATCTGCTATCTTAAACTCGCCCATTATCTTAGCACCTTGTCTTCTAGCCCAAGACCTCAGTATATATGTGTCAGCATCCATGGGACAAGGGTTTTGTATGGTCAGAGTCAATTGCATATCAGAACCAGATACCCCACTATTCAGACATCGACCAGTCTTTATTAGAGTCATTCGGTCGAGGAGGGATCTACCTTGGTCATCTTTCTTATCTGCGGCGCTTTGAGGTCTGTACCCCCAAAGTGTTCCAGTGCCCCATCCCACTGCCTGCCATGTTTCACAGTGTTTTCCAACAGTTTCATCAGTGAGACATATGTATATATCTCTCTTGTATATATAACATTGTTCAGGGATTGGAGGGCAAGAAACGATGTCGCAAAAGTCAAAGGTGTATGTGGCAACATGTGTATTACGAGAATTATACCAAAATGTAATACCATCTTTACCTTTTGTAATGGTTACCTGTTGAGCAATATTTGAAATTGCCATGAGAGACAAGACAAACCACTGAAGTGTACTCATTGTGTTGGTTCCTGATCATCAGGAGGTGGAACCTTTTTGCAACAGGGATGCGTGGACCCAAGTAGCTTTCCCTTCCAGCTTTACTGATGTAGCTGTGATCAGTAGTACTTGGAATGGGCCTTCGTATCTGGGTTCCAAAGGGGTTTTCCTCACAAATTTCTTAACTAGGACCCAATCTCCAGGAAGTAGTTGATGAGTACCAGTGATTACTTCCGAATCTGGAATAGAAGAGAACACCTGTGCATGGATTTTAGTCAGTGCGGTGGACAATGCAATTACATAGTCAACAAGTACATCAGATTTAAGTTGCAATTGCTGAGGGAAGTAGCACCCTAGCCTAGGAGCAGACCCAAACAAGATTTCATGGGGGGACAATGCATGTTTCCCTCTAGGGGTATACCTGACACTGAACAAGGCTATGGGGAGACTTTCAGGCCATGGCATACCAGTTTCTTGTGAAATTTTCAACATCCTAGATTTCAAGGTACCATTCATACGTTCCACCTTCCCACTACTTTGAGGATGGTAAGGCGTATGAAAGGAGAGGGTGACTCCTAGGGCTGTCCATATTTCTTTGGCCAGTACTGCTGTAAAAGCTGGTCCCTGGTCACTCTCTATCACTTCAGGGACCCCATATCTGCAAATGACCTCTGTTAATAGGCGTTTCACGGTTGTTTTCGCTGTCATGTTTGCGACTGGGTAGGCCTCTGGCCATCCTGAGAACATGTCCACAATGACTAACGCATATTCATACCGACCACTCTTTGGCATCTGTATGTGGTCAATTTGTATCCTCTGGAATGGATACAATGATTTTGCCAAATGTCTCTGTGGTGGTTTCTCGGTGCGGCCTACGTTGCATTTGGCACAAATACTGCACGATTTACAATAGGTGCTTGTCAGAGTAGTGATGCCTGGGGCCATGTAATACTTATTTAAGTTATTCATGAGAGTCTTTGACAGGTGTGCTGGTCCATGTGCCCATTGTACTGTTGCTGGGTACAAGCTTCTTGGCAAACACAATCTCAGATTGTCAACATATAGTCCATCTTTCAAACCTGCTCCCTTTGCTTTCCATTTGTTCACTTCTTCTGGACTTGCCGTCTTTTGCAATTCTTTGAGCAATTTTAAATCTGTTGGCAGAGTCTGCATTGTATAAATGTTTATTTCTCCATCCACCTCTCTCCTTTCCATTTCCTGCGATATCATTGCTGCCTTCTTAGCCGTCTGGTCTGCTAGATGGTTTCCTCGTGCTTCGTCTGAATTTAGCTTCCCATGTGCCTTCACTTTCAGTATGGCTACTTCCTTCGGTAGTGCTAAAGCATCTAGTAGTTCACGGATGGCTTTGTCATGCTTCACTGGAGTACCTGCGGCTGTCATGAATCCTCTAGCTCTCCAGATTACTCCAAAGTCTTGAGTCACTCCTAGAGCATATCTTGAGTCTGTATAGATGTTGGCTCGGACTCCCTTTTGCAATCTCACAAGCCTTGGTCAATGCAATCAACTCTGCTTCTTGTGCTGACATGGAGGGAGGTAGTGAGAAGGCTTGTATCACATCTTTTTCCGTAGTCACAGCATATCCTGTGTGATATTTTCCATTCTCGTCAGCATACCTTGATCCATCTACATACAGAGTGATGTCTGGGTCTGTCAAGGCAAGGTCTTTTACATTCGCGAGGTGTGAGGTCTCCATTTCCATTTGTTGAAGGCAGTCATGGGGTGGATTTGTGAGTCCTGGGACTGCATATGGGTCTCTGGCTTGTATACTGGGAGTGCTGTCTGCTTGCCAGTGGAGAGTTTTCTTTTCCACTCCTTCCTCTTCCAACTCCTCTTCCTCTGCAGATTCCCACCATTTTAATGCAGCTCCCAATGTCTTCCATCCATCCGGTGCGAACTTGGATATTGCAACATGTGGAATTTCTGTATCCCAATGCTTGTAGAGCGCTTCTGCTTCTTGTGGGAGCTCCACCGTAAATGCACTATCACCTGCTGCATTGTTGTACAATGTCTTTAGGTTTAAGGTGACCTGCTTCAATTTAGTGAAGCTTACTTCATATTGGAAATCTCGGCCTGGAGATTGTTTATTCCACAGTGTGCAATATAAAGGGTCTTGTGTCTCATCTGTGAGCGTCTGGCCGTTTCCACCACCTTCCAGTAGACGTCTTTTTACATATAAATTGGTTATTCCTGAGTTTGGGTTCAAAATCAGGCTGTACCAAAAGTATCCATCTTCCTCATCTCCCCCCTCTGGAAATGGTAAGAGAGTGGCTGGATTGAAAACATAACATCTCTGTAAGGTAACATTGTCTGGTAGAAGGAGGGAACATTGCAGACGGAGATGTCTGGCTGTAGTCATATGCTTAGGTTGAGTCTGCTGTATGATGGCCACAATATCATGTGGTGCCAGAACTGTCAGAGGATAGCCAAGGACTATGTCATTTGTTTTGTCCAGTAAGGCATGTGCTGCCAGTGCTGCTCTCAGACAAGACGGTCCTCCTCTTGCCACGGCATCTAATTGACATGAGAAATAGCCGATAGGTCGTTGTCTGTTTCCATGGGACTGTGTCAAGACTCCCATTGCATGTCCTTCTCTTTCTGAGACAAACAGCTTGAATGGGAGATCATAGTTTGGTAATCCTAGTGCTGGTGCTGATGAGATAGCTTTCTTCAGGGTGTAGAAATTATCCAGGGCTGTCTGTGTCATCTCATATGGCTCAGTCTTTAATACATCATACAAGGGTTGCATTAGAAGGGATGCTTCTGGGATCCATGCTCTGCAGTAAGATATTAGACCTAGGAAAGCATGCAGGGGTCTATGTCCTTCAGGGAGTTACATGTCTTCTATTGCTTGCACACGGGCGCGTGTAAGATGACGCACACCTTTTGACAGGCAGTGTCCCAAAAATATGACTGTCTGCTTACACCACTGTAGTTTGTCTCTGGATACTTTACATCCTTGTTCTGCCAAGTGTCTCAGCAGGCTTTCTGATGTCCTTGTAGCTGTGGGAAGATCTTCTGCACACAATAAGAGATCATCAACATACTGCAGCAATACAATGTCAGGATTCGCTTGTTGCCAGGAGTCTAGGATATGGCTCATAGCTTTGGCAAACTGGCTGGGCGAATTCTGCGCTCCTTGAGGCATTACAGTCCATTTGTATTGATTATGATCATGTGTGAAAGCAAACAGATACTGGCAAGAAGGGTCAAGGGGAATACTGAAGAAAGCATTTGCTAAATCCACTACGGTAAAGTATGCAGCTGCTGGAGGTATTCCAGAAAGGAGAGTGTTCGGATTAGGTACTATAGGAGTGTCTAATATGGTTGCTTCATTGACTGCTCGCAAATATTGTACCATACGATATTTTACTGGTTCTCCCTTTTTGGATTTCTTCTTTACTGGAAAGAGGGGCGTGTTGCAAGGTGACGTGCATGGGATCAACGCCCCTTGCTGCACCAATTTCTCTATCTGTTGAGAGATTGCATCTATTTGTGCTGGCTTCAGAGGATACTGTGGCTTGCGTGGTAACTCTGCTCCGGGTTTTAGTTTTACTGTGACTGGTGGCACCTTTAGGTGTCCGATATCTTCCGGTCCTTGTGACCAGAGTGTTGCTGGAATCTTGTCCAAGATATCATCTGGCCCTGTATTACAGATGCTATTGGCATCTATGTGTAGTAATATGGGCAGTGAACAGAGTGCTGACGTGTCAGTGACTTGTAGAGGTGTAGACACTTGTACAGTTCCATCTGGAGTGAATGAGATGGATGCTTGTAGTCGGGAAAGCACGTCTGCACCTAACAGATTTATAGGGCATGTAGAGGATACTACAAATCTTGCAAGTAGATCTGGAAATGGGCCTATTTGCATAGGTTGGGTTAAATGATTGGAGATGGGGACACCATCTACTCCTACACAAGCGACATCAATGTCAGACAGGTAAGATATATCGGGCAGATCTTGTGTTCTTAGAACGCTTCTGGCTGCACCTGTGTCTATGAGAAAGGTTGTGGGCGTCCCCTCTATTGGTAGTGTCACAATAGCTTGTGGTCCTATCTCGCCATCCCCTGAAGAAACTGCCAGAATAGGGGACACTGACACAGACTCACCCCCGTCCTATGCTGTAGCTTGAAGCACAGGCGCTGCATTGTTATCATCTGTCTGCTGTCTAAGTCTTGCCTTCCTGGGTGCCTTGCAATTCTTGCTAAGGTGTCCTGTTTTCCCACAATTATAACACTGTCTTGTTTCTTTCCGTGGTGATTGCTCAGAATTCACCATAAGTACAGCCGTCTTTTTGGATGCTGATGATACAGGTTGTTTAGCCGCTGCTGTCTCCAGCCCTTTAGCAACCAACAGTAAGGTATCTAAAGGTAACACTCTATATTCTGGTCTGGATGTCAATAGGCCCTTCTGAATTGTCTCATGTAATCCCAGCACGAAGGCTGTACTTAACATCTGCGTATGTGTTTTATTATGTGGACTGAAGCCAAGATCTGTAAACACTTGTGTGAGTCGTGCATGGTATTTTTCTACAGATTTGTCTCTGTCTTGTTTGATATCTTGTAAATTGACAGCTTGATCCGCTAATTTATCTTTTGCCCAGTATCTTAACAGGTCGCAGAATTGTATGCCTGATGTAAAGTCATGCTTTGAACGGTGTGCATCATAAGGATCTATGGCATTCCGCATGATAGGCCAGTATGAATCACCTGCTTTAATCTCACATAAGCTGATGAGATCCTCCCAAGCTGCCGAGTATGTCTTTTGAATTTGTACAATTTTCCTATAAAAAGGCATAGGTTGTTTTTCAGGATCTGGCAATGTGTTGATAAGGGAAGTAGCTTGTGTCGGGGTAAATGCAACGTACATTAGACTTCCCCTTTTCTTGTTCCTCCTCTTGGATTTCACTTTTGAATCAGAGTTTCTATTTGTCCACTCTACGACACTCTCTCCTCCCCCTATGTCGTCACTGGATTCGTCTGAGCTATCTTGTAGGTGATTGATAGGCAGAGCTTGTGTTTCCAGTGTTGTGGTCTGGTTGGGCAGTGTTTTAAACAGGGGGCTCGTTGCCGAGTTATGTGAACTATGCACACTATGGGTGCCAGTACTGGCTGGTGGATGTTCCGTTACAATTGGTACCTCAACAGATGGGAATATCGGGTATGGAGAATACAGTGTTCCGTTTGAAGTCAATACTGGATACAAGCAAGTGGGATGTGTTTCTGGTGCAGTGGGAGTAAGGGGCGGAGCCCTTTGGACAGATGGTGTGACGTGTGACATCACGTTATGTTGGGCAGTATTCAGGGGTGAGTGCAGCTCCTCCTTCGTGTGTGTGTGAGCGCCATCTTTGGACTGTGATTTTATGGAATCTCTTTGTTCGGATGAGTTCAGAGGACTGACCACTTCACACGGAGCATGATACACATAAATTTTCCTTCCTTTTAATTCAATTTCCTTTTCTATCCACCCTTCCTGTGCAATTGCTCTAGCCACTTTGTACCACATCTCTGCACTAGGCAATAAACCACAATCTTGTAACTGTCCTTTATTATCTCTCAACACTTTACGCCACTCTTCTGCCTTCAAATGCCCTCCTACGACACTGGTAATACCACAGATCTTAAACATTTTTGTACATCGATTTATTGCGGCTTCACCACCCCTGTTTTTAACTATCTCACGAGCTAACATGCCCTCAGACAATTTCACCTGATTCTGTCCCATATTTTATGTGAAGTAAACACGTATTTAGCAGCAAGTGTTTAACGAGGTAGTAATATATATGTGTATATATATATATATATATATATATATATATATATATATATATATATATATAGAGAGAGAGAGAGAGAGAGAGAGAGAGAGACTGAGAGAGAGAGAGAGAGAGAGAGAGACTGAGAGAGAGAGAGAGAGAGACTGAGAGAGAGAGAGAGAGAGAGAGAGAGAGACTGAGAGATATATAGAGAGAGAGAGAGAGAGAGACTGGAAGAGAGAGAGAGAGAGAGACTGAGAGAGAGAGAGAGAGAGACTGAGAGAGAGAGAGAGAGAGAGACTGAGAGAGAGAGAGAGAGAGAGAGACTGAGAGAGAGAGAGAGAGAGAGACTGAGAGAGAGAGAGAGAGAGAGAGAGACTGAGAGAGAGAGAGAGAGAGAGAGAGACTGATTATATAAGAGAGAGAGAGAGAGAGAGAGACTGAGAGAGAGAGAGAGAGAGAGAGAGACTGAGAGAGAGAGAGAGAGAGACTGAGAGAGAGAGACAGAGAGAGAGAAGATCTTAACTTGGTCGACTGTTTACGGAGGGTTAATCCGTACGTCTTCTCTAATACTCAGATTACGCCCTCCTAGGAGTACCTTGCAATGTTTGTTTTTTTTAACCACTTAACCACTGGGAACTGATAGAAACAAAGATAATGGACAGATACATATGAATCAACAGAACATAGTTGTATTACATTTATATTCTGTACTATTTACTTCTTAAATCAATCTCCCCCTGTAGTTTATACAACCTTAAATATTTGGCATAAAAATAGTTGTCTCAACCAGGACACATTCTTTGAATGAGTTAAATGAAAATGGCGGGGGGGGGGGATGAGGGATTTCTCTCTCTCTATGATCTCACTGCAGCTGTGTGACCTGAAGGTCAAAAACACACAGAGCGGTCTCGCAGCTCCAGCACTTTGAGTTTTTTTTTTTTTTTTTTTTTTTTTTTTTAGGGAGAGAAGTTCTAAGCTGTATTTTTTATCAAAACATGCATCACAACCAGCAATGACATAGCATATAACATTATAATCATCAAACCTTTTCTGCAGAAACCTTTAGATTCAAAAGACATATGATTTCAAGACCATGCGCATTATATCTTATTAATTCACACACACGTTTTTTAACCACCCGCAGTGAATGACAGACGTCCCTTTTCAAACTACTTACGGTTTGAACATCATGACCCTCAAGGGATATCGTCTATCCAGCATGCATAGACATTTGCCAGGGAAAAAACAATGTAATCTAATCTATTTCCCCAGGGCACATATATGCAAGCTCGTATTTGTGACCTCTGGTTTATGTACGTCTCTGGGTACAAGCTTCTCCGTCTTCCAGATAGTCACAAATACACGTGTGTGTGTGTCCTGAATCATATGTCTAAAGAATTTCAACTCACAATATCGACAGACACACACTTCAACAGACATACACAGGCGACAGATATCACTATATTTTGTACAGGGTTCTTAATGGACTTGAGGCAAAATATCACCTGTACTTTTGTAATCGTCACTTACAACAGAGCTAAACAACGGGCAGAATTCCAAGAATAGGTCTACACGGATAAGGTACTAATCATGTCCTTACCGTGTACCGGAGGTGATCAGGCTCCGCCTGTTCTCATGAAGTCTGTCCGAACTCCTCTTGTCCGTTGTAGTTCGATTAAACCTCAAGTCCCTTCGTGGTCGCCATTTTGTAAGAGTAAATATCAAAGTATTTACCAGAAAATATCTGTCCCTGTCCAAATTATCAATATCTATATAGTGTGCACACTGTAGAGAAATAATACACCAACACAGAGTTCTGGTATAAAGTTTCTCCGTACTGTCTTTATTAAGTCAGTCCTCATTTATATAGTTTTTAGTAATCAGATAAAAAGTTACATTAAGTAAAACATCAGGTTTATTCGGTAATTCATTGGTTCTGAGAAGTCTGCTTCTACAAAGTTACGATCAGACATTGGGTTAAAACATTAAGGAGTCTCCAAGACCCATCCCACAAGAGGATGGGTCTTACTCTCATTGGTAAGAAGTTGAAGACAAAGACAAGATGGTGTTTCTCCTCCTCGTGTCCTGTGTGTGTTAAGACCCGTCATCCTTAACAGACAGGAAATAGTGCTGTCTCCATCTTGTAAGAAAAGGGGAGTGTCAAATCCTCCATTTTAGAGTCTCCCAATGATTCAGCATTTATTAGTAAACTTGGTTATACGATAATACTGCAAAGATAAGATATATAAGTAGGTGTACGAATACATTTATGCATTTTGTCCTGATCCTTATCCATAACAATAGTTCTGTGAACACAGGAAGATGCACATATGTTGTGATCATAAAAATATACTGTGTATGTGTATGTATATATATATATATACTAGCGAATTGCCCTTCAAAAAATTATGGCAATAGAATTGTAAGTCAAGGAATGGTGTTTGGCACAGACATTATTTTTTGTGATGGTCTGAGATCTCGGCGCTGACTGCGCGCCGCGCGCTGATCTCTTTCGTGGCTCGCAATGAGCGGGATACCAGCTTGTGTTGTGGACCTTATGAGTAGGTAGTTCACCACAACAATCAAGAGCGATAGAAGCCTCCACCGTACAGTAGTGCAGTGAATAAATAGTACATTCGTGTTCACATTTGAATGTGTACTAGGATGTGTGTTACTCTGGATATTGTATAGAGAAATGGACATAATAATAAAATATCTTATATTTAATTACACATATGTGTATATTGGACTGCCAAGTGTCAACTAATGATGAACATTCATCATTTTCTATTTTGTTTTGGTGGTGTATTGTCTCTTTAACTGCTGCTTTGGCACTCAACAATGTTTTTAAAACCATTTGTGAGGGACCTTTAGTAATATTTTTGAGGTAAAGGCACTGTCCTATTTTGTGATTGATCCGTAAAAAAATAAATAGAATAAGGTTTTGGTGTGCAGAAATCAATGGGAAAGTTTGCCATAATTTTCGGCTCCAGGTTGCCACAGTCACTTGTAGCAATTCTCTCACAATGTTTCAGGGATGGGTGATTAGAATAGCTAGGTAGTTTTGCTGTTGTCATTTAGTTGTGTATGACTCTTCACGACCACATGGACTGAAGCATATCAGGTGTCTGGTTGCACCAATCCATAAGGTTTTCATGGCAGAGATACTGGAGTGGGTTGCCAGTTCCTTCTCTAGTGGACCTTGATTTGTCTGACCTCTCTAATATGACCTGCCCATCTTGGGTGACCCTACATGGTATAGCTCACAGCTTCATTGACATACACAAGCCCCTTCACCACAACAAGGTAGTGATCCAGAAAAGGTAGGCAGTTTTACTTGGATCTGAAATCTGTGATCCCAATAGTTGGAATCCTAAATAGATAATCACTTAGAATATAATATTATGATAATATTTTATTGAAAGAGATGAAAATGAGTTAATGTATTCTGTAACTTCTTCTTAAAGTAAAAACAATTGTGATTTTTAGTGTGATTATTTAAAAATGGTGGGAAGTGAAAATAAAAACATATTACAAGATTAATTGTAAAAATGTTACCTAATGTTGTGAAAATATATTATAGCATTTGAAAAAAATAAAGTTATATACCAAACCAAATAATGGAGTGATAATTTATCAATCACAATTCAATATGTGACAAACGTTATGAAATTTCTCAATTAAGATTCTGATTAAGTCCTTTAAGAAAGATTAAACAATCATTTGCAAATACCAAAATGTATAAAGAGAGTCCCACACAGAGACTTAATCAACACCACTGCGATGAATGGTCTTTGTTAAGAAATCAACTGGATGAGCCAAGCTGTTATATTTGCAATTGTCGCCGTTAGATGGAAAGTCAGTACTTGTAACTTGGTATCAACAATTATATAGACACTATCACTGTATATTATTAAATATATTATATTGTTCTTAAACCGCTTGACGTCCTTTTAATCTTGTTATTCCTCAATTAAATTCCTTGTTCCTTCCTGTGTGAAAGTGCTATGCATTTGGCAGTGTTTTGCGCGGCCCGGGGTCGTGTAGCCTCGTTTTATTTTTTCGGCTGCCATTTTTTTTTCTCGCTTAGCCGATTTTCTCCTTAAATTCTTGTTCCACCTCACTCCCAGACGTCTTGGCTATTCCCTGTGCTGTGGGTGATGTTTTTGTTGTATTTATTTTCTTTGTGTTTTTTGTATTTTTGCAGTTTGGCTGTTAACCTCGTATTTTTGCAATCTCGTATTTTTTTTTCAAAGTCCCACGTCTCGTATTTTTTTTTTTAAGTCCCGCGTTTGTCAAGCTTGTAGGCTAATGCGAATGCGCCTTTACTAAGTGTTTGGTGTCTAAGTCCTGCGTGTTTCATTGACTTCAGTGCTCGCCTCGCAGGCAATGAGTGCTTTCGGCGCTCATTGCCTATGTACTGCAAATTTATTTGGCTTAACAGCTCGCCTCACACCACGAGGCTCGCAGGCGATGAGCTCACCCCCCCAATCTACTAGAGCCCGCAGCAGCAGAAACAACAAGGTGGTGGAGGACCTGGGCAGAGACGCAGGCACCGGGGAAGGTGCAAGGAGCACCACAAGGGTGCGTTCTGGAGCCAAGAGCAGGCGGAACAGGTGAAGAAAGAGGTGGCAGTGAGCTTACGCCCACAGGAACTCACAATATTGTGGATCCTAACACAATAAGGACTGAGTCTATGGAGGGAGAGGCAACTTTCTCCCAGTAATGGAGCAGGACGAATAAGGTGAACCTCAAAATATTCATTGCACCAAACCCCTCTAACACAGCCTCTAATGAAAGTAAAAACTCCACTTGAGCATTAGAGGCTAGACCCTCACAGAAGTATATTTTCCCCAACTAAACGAGCAGCAGGCTTTGGACGGAATTTGAGCCATAAGGAGGAGGAAACAACAGCAGGCGCCATCTTGTTTTAAGGGAAGGGTGGCAAAGAGATTCGGACGCCATTTTAGGTGCAGAAACAAGGAGTTACATAAACGAAATAAAACAATACAGGCTGAAGGGCTATATTCATGGCGTAAAGACTTTAAGTGCCTTATACCCTTATCACACAGCCTTTCCCCAAACAATCACCCCCTAAGGGGTCAGCATGAGGGACTGTAAATATTGTAAAGAATTGTACATATATGATCTAAATCTACACAGCACAACTAGTTCCAAAAAAGGGGACATAACCCAGAAATGTTTGTTCTCAATAGAGAGGCAGAGGCGACATCTTGTGGCCAAAATCAGTACTACAAGAAATTGATATACAGTAATGGTGCTGGGCTGCCCATATTAACAGGAGGAGGCCATTACCCACACTGTGGAAGCACAGGAGAGTAAACAACAGACACAGATAAAGGTGGTGGCTGCTGAGGGAGACACATTAGCTATCAGAGGGACAGTGCATGTTAATGCTAAACTGACAGCAAAGTTATATACGTACTCTATGTTGCCTGTTTTTCATTGGACATTTCACAGCATGCAGTCCAAATAAGAGCGGCGAGGACGGGCCAAACCCTCACAAGCATATGCAGCGCGAAGCTCAAGAATGCAGTACATAAATAAAGCACATCGCCCAAATCCGATATTTCATTAACTGTTTATTTTCCGTCCCGCAGCGTGGGCGGGTCTGAGGTGCTCTAAGCCCTTGGGACTTTGTCTACGGATATTTGACATGAATTAAAATAAAAATTATTTTCGGATTTGAGTGTAGGGGAATGTTGTGCTATGAATGCTAACACCTACAATCACTTTATCGTCTCATCAGAGTGCAGGATGGCTTTATTATGGCTATATTATGTGCTTAATTGTGTGCTTGCGGGACCTTTTTGGTGCAAGTAAGCTGCAGCTCGGTTTTAGTCTTGCCGAGAGGGTTCGAGGAGCAATAGAATAGCAACCGGGGCTTTCTTGCGGCCCAAACTCTTGCGGCCGTTTAAGATCAAAAAAAATGTATACTTTCATATAAATAGCATAACTGAACAGTTGAGAGCATATAAGAATGTTGTCCTGTACATGTGCTTTTTTATCGTGCTGTACTCAAAGATTCTAATTACTTTTGCAGGGTTTGGAGTCGGCAGTTAAGGAAAGGTTCAAGAAAAGTAACTGTATAACAGTTAGGTTAAAAGTTATTTCTTCCTCATTTTAGGGATATTTTGAGGGTTCTATTTACCCCTCTGCCCTAGGCACGAAGGTGCACAAGGAAGTACCGATGAGGATTAGAGATGACGAAAGAGTTATTGTTTTTGTTGGGGTTAAAAATGATATGGGTGTAAGATCGTTGGCTTACCTATGCTTTTTTCATTTTATTGAGACAGGTTGGTTGGGCATACCACCGCTGTTGACCATGTCGTCTTCCACTCCAAAACTATGGGAGATCCGGGAGCTAGAGGTCAATGGTTAGAAGATCTGGGGTAAGTGGGCACCTACACTAGTAATCACAAAAATAGGATACATTGAGTAGCTCAGATTTAGTGTTTATTACGCACAATGTCAAGGGATTTCAAGCGAAGCAAGGCATTTGGAACTTATAATAGAGCATAACCCAGCGGTCATATTTATGCAGGAGATGCATTTTGAGCAATACAAGCACACTAAATTTATGAGTAAGAACTACCCGTATATGCCAATCAGAAATCAAAAAAAAAAGGGGGGGGGGGGTGGCCATTTTGCTCCACAGAAACTTCCCTTTTGTACTGGAAAAAAAGCTGGTGGACCCATTGGGAAACTAAGTTATTATTACGGGCACGGTCCAGGAGGTTAAAACAACCTTAGTATCAGTCTATGCCCCTACAGTAGACCCCCATAGAGCTATATTGGTAGTATTTAAATTGCTGAGTAACCCGCAATTTGGAAAATTGATTATAGGGGCACCTTGATCTAACATTGAACATGGAAAAGGATAGAACCCGGGGGGGGGGGGGGGGGGTAAGAACAGGTGCTAAAACAATTACAGGCATATATGCTTAAACTGAATCTGGTGGACTCTTGGAGAGCGTTAAACCCCAATAATAGAGAATATTCATACAAATCACATGTTCATGGGACGTATTCCAGGATTGATTACATTTTGTTGGACTCTACACTAATTGATAAAACTGGCAAGGCTGAGATAATCCCCTGTGCCTGGTCCCACCACTCCTGTGTAACGATCAAACTAGAGTGTGGACGGGAAGGCCGCCCATCTTACTCCTGGAGGATTAATGAGGGTCTCCTCGCTAATCCCTCAATTAAAGATAGTACCTCACAAGAGCTAGACTTCTTCTTTAAGGCAAATATGACCCCTGGGCTCAAGACGGGTCTAGTATGAGTAACCCACAAGGCCTATATTAGGGGAACTTTTATTACATTAGCGGCATTACATAAAAAACAACAAAAAATTAGAGAAAGTGAGCTTACTATGGAGCTGCATAATCTAGAACTACTGAATCAGGCGCACCCAGACAAAGGTACAAGACAGCGGTTTGACAACAACAGAGCGGAATTGGACCTGATCCAATCAGAGCAAACTGAGAAAGCGCTTAGGTGGACCCAACAGATATTCTTTGACAAGGCTTACAAGCCAGGTGCATTACTAGCAAGGAAACTTCAATCCAAACATACTCAATATAAGATAAATCAAATTAAGACTTCTTCAGGGAAAATTACAGCAAATCCTCTGAAAAGTCAAGAGGGATTTGTAAAATTTTATAGCAAACTGTATACACCTACACAACAGCTGGATCATCATAAAATGCATACCTTTTTTAAATGAAAGGGACTTGCCCAAAATATCTGAGGCAGATTTGGAAAGGCTAAATCAGCAAATTACCCTTGAGGAAGTTAGAGATACCATTCAAAAGCTTAAATTAGGTAAGTCACCTGGTGCAGATGTGTTCACAAATCTGTATTTCAATAAATTTGTGGATGTATTGGGACCCCATTTAGTTAACCTATTCAATAACATTTTAGCAAACACCTACAGAATTTAACTTAGCAGAAATAGTGCTGTTCCCCAAGGACAGTCGTGATCCGTTAGCGACCAAAAATGATAGGCCAATCTCCCTTCTAAATTGCGATGTAAAGATCTTATCCAAAATCATGGGTGATAGGTTGACAGCCTTTTTACCAAAGCTAATACATAATGACCAGGTGGGTTTTGTCTCACATAGTCAGGTGGGGGAAAACTTTTAGAATATATTAAACTTAATACACCATTCTAAACAAACCAAACATCAGGCATGTCTTTTGGCCTTTCCTTCGACTCCCTGGAATGGCCATATCTATATGCCACATTAGAGAAATTCAGCTTTAAGGGTCACTTTATAAATTGAATAAAATCTTTCTACAATTCTCCCAAGGCATTAGTAAAGCTTCCTGGAATTAAGAAGCCCACTATCCACATACATTGTGGAACCAGACAGGGGTGTCCATTGTCTCCCCCTCTATTTGCTATTGCCATAGAGCCCTTGGTTCAGGCAATTAGAGTAAAGCAGGAGATAGAGGGGATAAAGATAGGATGCTTCCAGTACAAAATATGTCTTTTTGCAGATGATCTGCTTTGTATTCTCTCAAACCGTGCCTGGTCTATACAGGCTTTAATGCAGATTATCGAGGAGTTTGGACTGTTCTCCGGTCTCAAAATTAATTTAGAAAAAACAGAGGCCCTAGCAATAGATCTTGCATCATCGTTGAAACAAGCTACCAGCACCTTATACAATTTTAAGTGGGCAACTAGACAAATTAAATACATAGGAATACTTCTAACTCCCAGAATAGAGGACTTATATAAAGCCAACTATGTTCTGCTGTATAAAACATTATTGGGGGAGCTGGATAGGTGGACAAAATTTCCAATATCCTGGCTAGGAAGAATGAATTTGATTAAAATGAATGTGTTACCCAGATTGCTATATTTGTTTAGAACGTTACCAATCCAGATACCGGCAAGGGAGCTGTCAAGCATCCAGCAACACATTTTTAGATTTATTTGGAGACAGGGACCCGCTTGCATATCAAAAAAAGTAATGTTTCCACATAAAACAGAGCGGGGACTGTCATATTCCAATCTAAAGCTGTATTATAAGGCAGCGCAGCTGGCATTTGTACCAATAGCGTACACCACGAGGCTTCAGCCTGCATGGATATCTATACTGTATAGAATCAATCATTAAAGCTGCAAACATGGGACACAGTGGTGTGGCTTTCTAAACTACCTCCCGAATTAAGAAAGTCCACAAACCCGATCATTAGACAGACATTAACGTGTTGGAGATGGGCGATTAAAAACACTTCAGTGTTTCCTAAGTGTGCTCATCTGATCTCGATTCTGACCCACCCACAGGCCCCGGGGCAACTGAGTGTTGAATCCCAGCATTAGTGGGAAGTGAGCAAACTTGATAGAATAGGCGATTGGGTGGTAAGAGGCCAAATGCTTACATATGAGGACTTGAGGGATAAGCATGACTTACCGCTGGCAGAACACTATAACTATTGTAGGCTTAAGCATTTTATCTACTCTAGGATTCAGAGACAAGGCAGTCCAGAACAAAACAATTTTTTTAAACAACTCAGAGACACTCCGTTAGTCAGGGCATGATAGGGGAGCTATATCAGGAATTTAACTCTAAGCCGGAGGGTGTGAGAGCAAAATATACCAAAGACTGGGAAGGGGACCTGGCGGAGAGGTACGAGCCTGAGAGGTGGAAGATGGTATGGTCTAAAATAAACAGGGGCTCGCTTAATTATAGTCTCTTAAAGACCTCTATAAAGGTCATCCATAGGGTGTACATCACACCAGTAAAGTTGTCCAAATGGAAAAAAGATGAAAGTGGCAAATGCTTTAGGGGGTGTCAAGAGGCTGGTACATTCATACACATTTGGTGGACCTGTCCAGTGGCAGCGGAACTGTGGGGTAGAGTGGCACAAGTGGCCTCGGAAATGTTTCACGCCACTATGCTCCCAAAGGTGAAGACCATGCTATTGGGAATGCCGGTGGATACAATTTCATTCCCCCAAAATAGACTATTGCAGTTTTTTGGCACTGGCAGCAAAAAGCTATATAGCTAGCGCTTGGAAAACCAGATCACTAGATTTTCAAATGATTGGGAAAAAGATTAATTTCTTCACCATTAACTAGAGAATTACCCACTTTTTAGCAGATACAATGTATAAATACATGGACATTTGGGGTCCCTGGGTGGAGTATTCTGGGTCTACGTTGTGGTAAAGTACTTAGTGGGAGGGAGGACATAGGACACAAGATCTAGGGAAGGAGAGTGGGGGTCAGATTTTGGTAAAGGTTTTGGTTCTGGTTAACAGTTAGGATAGGTTACAGATTAAAAAGAGAGAGAGATAAATACGCCATGGAGTATAGTCACACAGGACATGGTATAGAGTTAGTTGGAGAAGTTTATACTTGGAAAGAAGCAACTAGAGAGAAGGCAATAATTCAGTTAGATATTGCAGAAAAAAATAAGGGTACTAAAGTCAGAAGACGGGAGGAACCTGGAATAGAATATTGAGAGTCCTATTGTAATAAGGAATGGTATATATGCTAGGAGTATTATGTATATAGATGTGATTGAGTCAATATGAAAATGTATGGCTAGCATAACAACAGAGAGGCGTAAGGAAAATGCTGAAAATGGAGTGGAGAGTATGGATTGATGGTAAGGACGATCGGAATGTAAAAAATGGCGTTTGATGTCATCTAACAAAAAATATAAAGGTATTACTATGCTTGTACTGTATGACTAAAGTACTGTATTATTATGTGAATTCCGTAATGTATACAAGGTAACATTTGTTATCCATGCTCAATAAAAAAGAATTGTTAAAAAAAATGATAAATGAGTAGATTGCAAAGAGGATTACCTAATGGTTTAAGGCCAGTTTCCTACCCTGAAGAGGAGGAACAGCAAAAGTATCTTTCTTAATAAAGAAATGACACAAAGTCGGTCACATATTCAATTCTGATTTATAAATGATCACTCTATTGTTTGATTTGATATATAACATTTGGAATGTTATAATATACGTTCATAATATTAGGTAATATTTTCACAACTAATCTTGTCATTTTTTCCCTTCTCCCTTTTTTTAAATAATCACTTTCACTAAATATAAATATAATTAACTAATTATCATCTCCATAAATCCATGATTATTATAATACTATATTCTAAGGGCCTCATTCTATTATCGGCCATAGGAGATGTGGGGCCGCAAGGACCGGCCGCAAGCTATTCGGCTATTCTATTCCCTTCCGGCCGGGGACAATGGCAGGCTTGCGGCCGGCGCCTTGCTATCCCTTGCGGCCGCACGCGCCGGAGGAAAGCCTTTGATCTTAAACGGCCGCAAGCGTTTATCCTGGTTGCTATTCAATTGCTCTTGGAACCCTGTCTGCAAGGCTAAAACCGAGCCGCAGCTTACTTGCAGCAAAAAGGTCCCGCAGGCACACAATTAAGCACATAATATAGCCATAATAAAGCCATCCTGCACTCTGAGGAGACTATAAAGTGATTGTAGGTGCTAGCATTAATAGCACAACATTCCCCTACACTCAAATCCGTAAAAAAAAATTTTTTTAATTTATGTCACATATCCATGTAAAAAGTCCAGAGGGCTTGGAGCACCTCAAACCCGCCCAGCTGCGGCCGGAAAATAAACAGTTAATGTAATCTCGGATTTGGGCTGATGTGCAAGCTTGAGAGGGGGTTGCTATTAATCCTCATGTCCCCCATTATGATCCCTAGCATTTATAGAGTTTTACAGTGCCGTCTTGAATTTATTTTTGCATTTAAAGATTTCTGAGCTTACGGCCGGTTGCAAGATATACGGCCGGCCGTAAGGGGATAGCCTTGCAGCGCCGTCTATTTGAATTGCAAGGTAACGGGACCCCCTCAAGGAATTGCAGCTTTGCGGCCGTTTTACGGCCCATAATAGAATGAGGGGCTAAGTGATTATCTATTTAGGATTCCAACTAATGGGATCAGAAAATGTATATAGATAAATAAGGAAAACCTAGTGGCTAACTTGTAAAATATAATGTTTACCAGAAATGGAATTCATTTTTATACTTTGTTAATTATACGCACCTAGCAGTTCAGGTAAGGAAATATAAATCTGGATCTGTTTTTCTGCATAACTGTTATTGGTTCTAAACTAGCGAACATATTAACAATTGTAATTTAATTTGGATACCATAACATCCCTATAAAAGGAGGCTGTCATGATTTCAGTGTTTAAAGGACTGATATTGCCAGTAATTATGAACAGGGCCAAGTGGGCATGACATTGTTATATTTGATGTGATTATGTATTACTAGCGAATTGCCCGTCAAAAAATGACGGGGAAATAAAACTGTAAGGCAGGTAATGCTGTTTGCCACAGACATAATTTTTTTTGGTGGTCTGAGATCCTTCGGCGCTCATTGCGAGCCTTCGCTGATCGCCTTTGGCGCTCATTGGCTGTTGATTGTATTTTTTTTTCTGAGAGACGCTTTGGCTGCTATTGTTTGGTCGGCGCTGATCTGTTTTTTGCGTTTTTTGCGCTTATTGCAAGGCTTTTTGTGCTATGAGCAGCATTGGCGCTGGTTGTGAGGGTCGCGGTGAATGGCTTTGTGTTTATTGCAATAGTGTTTTTTTGTTTTGTTTTTTGGGTCTATGTGTTTTTGTATGCTAATTAAATAATTAATAAATTAATATACTTTACCTATTTTGAAGTAATATATGCAGGAAGCATTGTGCTGAAGAGCTGACAATCTGTTTTGATGTTCCTGCAGCATACAATGTAGGTTTGCAGTGTGAGCAATGTGTGCAGTGTGTAGTGTAAATAGGCTGCGTGCGCGAGGAAAAGCTATTAGTGTAGCTGTGTACTTCCGCATTGTGTAAGTTAGTGTTGTAAAATGGTGAATGTGTATGTGGTACGCGGGTGTGGATGATTTAGTGTCCTTGCTAAAAGTGTATCTTGTACCTCGTACGTCTTTTTTGAAAAGCCGTATGTGCTTGGTGGTGTTTTGCGGCTTTAGGGTCCTGTAGCCTCATTTTCGTTTTTTCGGCGAACATTTTTTCTCATAGGGGATTTTCGTGTGTTTAAACTCGGGAATTTGGACTTAAATTGAGGTGTAACTTCACTTGCAGAGGTCCTGGGTGCCCCCCCCCCCTTGCTGTGGTTAAGCTTTTTATGTGTTTTTTGTGTGTATTTATTTTCTTTTTAATGTTTTTAGGTGCGCTCGTTTCGGCCGTTAATGTCGTACTTTTGCAAGTTCGTAATGTTTTTTTTTCTAAGTCCCGCGTCTCGTATTTTTTTAGGCTAAGTCAGTAAATTTTGCATTCTAAGACCTGCGGCTCGTATTTTTTTGTGTAAGTCCGTATTTAGTGATTGCGTGTTAGATCTATGTTGTTAAAGTGCCGCTTGTGTGTGTGTTTCTAATGGCTTGTGAGGCGTCGTAGAGCCTCCACCTCCTTAAATGATCTCTGTAGAAAACACAGAAGGATGGCAGCTTATGAAGAGATGTCTGCAGCAGAGGAGGAGGAAGTGTCCAGATTGTACCAAAGATGGATAGAGATAATGCCTGCAGGTTCAACCAAGGATCAGCAGAGGGAACTCTGGATACAGATCATACAGGAGGGGAAACAGAGGCAAAGGACTGCAGAGGAATTCTAAAGCAATGGATGACGTTCTTGGGATTGTGGCAGGGCCATGAGTTGTCAGGCTGGCTGGAGGAACTGGTATGGGAAGAGATTGCCTTGGAGAAAAAGTATAATGCCAGGATAGGGCCTGTTGGTGCCCTGGGAGAGGATTTCTATTTTCGATTAGAGCTAATAGATGGGCTCTGGGAGATTGTGTATGGTGATCCTGAATGTGGCCTGTAAGGAGGCAGAATAACTTATTTCTTAAACGCTGTCAAGGTCTGGGACTAGCACCATGGTCCCCAGAGGCTAATTTGTTGGAACCCCTGATTAAGCAAGAGCTGCAGCTGGAGGCAGAGTATGTTGAATTGCTGGATGGCATCCATGAAGGGGTTTTGGCCATCCAGTTGGGAGGAACCCTGTCAGACTGACAAGGAGGAAGAGAACTGGTTACCAGAGGTCTGGGGAGAAGATATTATGGACTCTGACCAGGAATATACCAATATGGAGTTACAATGGGCCAAGTCCAGTTAATTTTTGCTATGACTGGGACAGATGAGGATGGTACCATACATTATGGGTACATCTCAAAAGCAGTGGAGTCTGAGTCTCCAATGGGAATAGCAGCCCAGATGGAGGGCCTGGGAAAATTCTGGAAGGAACTAGAGAGGAATTGTGAACCTAGCATGGAGTTCCCGTGGATAACTACAGTCCAGAAACTAGCCATGGTTCCAGGGATGAACACAGAGAATAACCATGTGACTATGCCAGGTCCAGGGGAATAACTTGGGAATATTTACCCTGATCTTAGAGTCAGAAAAGAACCTAATGATCACTGGGCCCTACCAATGGACTGTAAAAATAGTGGGGAGGTTCCTTGGATTACTATTGTCCAGGAGCCAGCCACAGACCCTGGAGCAGAAACAGAAAGTAGCCCTGCTCTTCAGCCTGAACAAGAGGCCATAGCAGCTGTTTCTCAAGGGCTGCCTGCATCTACACATCAGACAATCTCAGAAGGAGAGAGTCAGGAGGTTCCATCTGAGGACCCAGAGACCAAAGAGCCAGAGGTTACCCCAGATTGTGGTTTGTCTCCTGGTCTCCCTACAGTTCCTCCCCTGCAGCTGCACAAAGACAATGTTTGTGTACCTGTAACCCTGGAAAGGAGGGGCCACTGACTGGGGCTGGCTACTGTACCGCTGGCAGCTTGTGTCAGAACTGCCCATTAATCCAGCATGGATGAAACCAGAGAATGTCCCTAGCCCATGTTGCAACTTTGGCATTCCAGTTTATTCAGGAGAAAGCTCAGGCCTGACAAAGGGAAACTTGTACTCCTCAATTTTAGACAGGAGGTCTCCCTAGCCTGGAAGGAGAGGGATTTGCTGGGTAAGGATCCTCCCAAGTTTATGCTGGACTTACTAGCCTGTATGTACGGTTTCCCCTGGATTATCTTGAAGGGTCCTCCAGGGCAGTTGTCTTATAAGTCTCCCCAAGGGCTTAGGAAGATCACTAGGCCACTGGGAAGGAGTGAGGATTCACCCTGGATAGAAGGAGGCAGGGTAACCAGAGAGCCACTGAGGCTATCACATGGATGGACTGTCACATCAAGAGGACCGGTAATTACCTGTATAGATGTGAAGTTATCCGACAAGATAAACTTCCCATGCTATCCTAAAAAGGAAAGGGGAAGAAATTGTCATGATTTCAGAGTTTAAAGGGCTTATATTGCAAGTAATTATGAATATGGCCAAGGGAGCATGACATTGTTACATTGTGATCATGTATGATTGTGTGTGTGTTATATGTTGCCTGTACATTATGTTATTATGTTATTATGTATGCTAGTTATTATATATTAAGAGGGAACATTTTCTATATAACATATATGGAAATAGTAAAAAATGCTCTGCACAGAAGTTACCTGCAGATCATTGCACCCTCACAGATACAGACCTTGATAAACAGCAGTCAACAGTACTACTTCAAGTAGTCCTAAGCAAACACTTGAAATTCACATCAAGGTTTTTTTCACTAGCCAGCTATAGATATGGTGAATTTGATCTCAAGAGCTCTGATAGCCATCAAGGTTGCAAGCCAGATACGACTTAGTGCTGACATCACACATACACAAATGTACACAAGGGTGTGGTATTGGAGAGTATAAATATGTTGATTTAATAATTCAATAAAGGTTCAGTTATAGTTTTCACATATCCAAGGTGTGAGACTATTTCTGTGTTTTGTATGCAGACTTGGGAAGTGGTCTTGCCTTAGTCCACTAGTAACCTTTATCCAGTATTCTCTGTCTGTACTTTTGGGCCTTGCCCTCTTCAGAAGCCATCTTTTGTGCAACAGAGAACAGGAACTATTTGATTCTGCTAGGGTAGGCATTTACTATCAAATAATAAAAAATAACCAAAAGGTGACTATATAACTGTTCATATGAATAGATGTTCTCTTTTGGTTTAATACGTTTTCATAACCCTTTGTATTTTCCATTAAGTAGAACTTCCTTCAGATAAAGAAAATGACTTAATGAATGTGGAATTTGCCTATCCCAGTAACCATTGATTGGCCGAATGTTAACCATAACCATATGTATCCATAACCATATGTATCTTTGCTTTGCAAGGCTCGCGGTTGCAGCCCTATGGGCCGCCAACGGTAATCAGTTTATGCCTCAACTACTCGGCTCCCTTCACATGAATGTGAAATGAAAAATTGACTAAAATTGTTATTTTACATCAATCTGAAATGGGAAAGTGGCGAAATATGTTAATTCATTAGTTTACATGAATGTGGAAAAGAAAATTGCCTAAATTAGATATTTTACATCAATCTGAAACGGCAAATTGGCCAAATTTGTTAATTTGTCTGTTTCCATGAATGTGAAACGAAAAAATGCCTAAATTTGTTATTTTACATCAAAGTAGCAAATTGTTGAAATGTGTTAATTCATTAGTTTCCATGAATGTGAAACAAAAAATTGCCTAAATTCATTATTTTACTTCAATATGAAGCGTCAAATTGGTGAAATTTTTTAATTTGTTACTTTACATGAATGTGAAACGAAAAATTGCCTACCAGCCTCCTTCATCCTGAGCACAGGGGAGAGGGTGGGAAGAGGGAGAGGGAAGAGAAATAGGGGAGGGCAGAAGAGACACAAGGGAAAGCGAGAGTGGGAAGAGACACAGGGGAGTGGAGAGGGGGAAGAGACACAGGGGAGAGGAGAGGGAGACTCACTGGAGAGGGGGAGGAAGACACAGGGAAAGGAGAGGGGGAAAGACACAGGGGAGGGGAGAAGAGACACAGCGGAGGGGAGAGGTGGGGGAAGAGACACAGGGGAGATGGGGAAGAGACACAGGGGAGGGGAGAGAGGGAGGATGACACAGGGAAAAGGAGAGGGTGAAAGACACAGGGGAGAAGAGACACAGCCGAGGGGAGAGGTGGGGGAAGAGACACAGGGGAGATGGGGAAGAGACACAGGGCAGAGGGGGAAAGAGACACAGGGGAGGGGAGGAAGAGACATCGGGGAAGGGAGAGGGGGTTAGACACAGGAGAGATACAGGGGAGGGCGGACAAGAGACACAGGGAAGGGGGGAAGAGACACAGGGGAGGGAGGGGGAAGGGACATAGGGGATGAAGGGGGAAGGGACACAGGAGAAGAGAGGGAAAAAGAGAAACAAGGGAGGGGAGAGGGAGAAAGAGATACAGGGGAGGGAAGGGGGAGAGACACAGTTGAGGGAAATGAGATACAGGGGAGGGGAGAAGAGATATAGGGGAGGCAAAGAGACACAGGGGAGGGAGGGGGAAGGGACACAAGGGAGGGGATAGGAAGAAAGAGACACAAGGGAGGGGAGAGGGATAACAAGACACAGGAGGGAAGGGGGAGAGACACAGTGGAGGGAAGGGGGAGAGACACAGTGGAGGGAAGGGGGAAGAGACACAGGGGTGGGAATGGGGGAAGGGACACAGGGGATGAGAGAGGGAAGAGACATAGGGGAAAGGAGGGGGAGACACATGGGGAAGGAAGGGGGGAGAAACACAGGGAAGGGGGAGAGACACAAAGGAGGAGAGAGGGGGAGGGAGAGAAAAATAAAAAAAATATACCGTAATTTTTGATGGGCAATTTAATATATATATATCTATATCTATATCTATATATATATATATATATATATATATATACTAGCGAATTGCCCATCAAAAAATGACGGCAATGAAATTGTAAGTGAGTTAAGGGTGTTTTGTGTATATAATGTGGCTTCCTTTTCTATGCTGTGCAAGTTTTTCGGAATATTCGTTTTCTATGTCGTGCAAGTTTTTCGGAATATCCGTAGCTGTTTGGTTGGCTTTTTGGAATATCCGTAGCTGTTTGGTGGTGTTTTGCGTGTTTATGGTAGTGTTTTGCGTGTTTAGGGACCTTTAGCCTCGTTTCGGTTCAGCGGCCATTTTTTCTCTTGCTTAGGTGATTTTCGTGTCTCTAAACTCCGAAATGTGTGCTTCAATGGAGGTGTAACTTCACTTCCAGAGGTCCCCGGTGCCCCCGCTTGCTGTGAGTACCAGCCTCCTACCAGCCTCCTTCATCCTGAGCACAGGGGAGAGGGTGGGAAGAGGGAGAGATTAGAGAAATAGGGGAGGGCGGAAGAGACACAAGGGAAAGCGAGAGTGGGAAGAGACACAAGGGAGGGGAGAGGAGGAAGAGACACAGGGGAGGGGAGAGGGAGACTCACTGGAGAGGAGGAGGAAGACACAGGGAAAGGAGAGGGGGAAAGACACAGGGGAGGGGAGAAGAGACACAGCGGAGGGGAGAGGTGGGGGAACAGACACAGGGGAGATGGGGAAGAGACACAGGGGAGGGGAGAGAGGGAGGATGACACAGGGGAAAGGAGAGGGGGAACAACACAGGGGAGGGGAGAAGAGAAACAGCGGAGGGGGAGAGGTGGGGGAAGAGGCACAGGGCAGATGGGGAAGAGACACAGGGCAGAGGGGGAAAGAGACACAGGGGAGGGGAGGAAGAGACATTGGGGAAGGGAGAGGGGGTTAGACACAGGAGAGGGGGAGAGATACAGGGGAGGGCGGACAAGAGACACAGGGAAGGGGGGAAGAGACACAGGGGAGGGAGGGGGAAGGGACATAGGGGATGAAGGGGGAAGGGACACGGGAGAGGAGAGGGAAAAAGAGAAACAAGGGAGGGGAGAGGGAGAAAGAGATACAGGGGAGGGAAGGGGGAGAGACACAGTTGAGGGGAAGAGATACAGGGGAGGGGAGAAGAGACACAGGGGAGGCAAAGAGACACAGGGGAGGGAGGGGGAAGGGACATAAGGGAGGGGATAGGGAGAAAGAGACACAAGGGAGGGGAGAGGGAGAACAAGACACAGGAGGGAAGGGGGAGAGACACAGTGGAGGGAAGGGGAAAGAGACACAGGGGTGGGAATGGGGGAAGGGACACAGGGGATGAGAGAGGGAAGAGACATAGGGGAGAGGAGGGGGAGACACATGGGGAAGGAAGGGGGGAGAAACACAGGGAAGGGGGGAGAGACACAAAGGAGGAGAGAGGGGGAGGGAGAGAAAAATAAAAAAAATATACCGTAATTTTTGATGGGCAATTTAATATATATATATATTTAAATACGTAGGTGTTTGGTGGTGTTTTGCGTCTTTAGACTGCTGTAGCCTCGTTTTCATTTTTTTCGGCGGCCATTTTTTCTCTCGCTTAGAGAATTTTGTAGTGTCTAAACTCTTTTAATTTGACTTCAATTGAGTTGTAACTTTAGTTTTCGAGGTCCTGGATGCTCCCTCTTACTGTAAGTGAGCTTTTTATGTAAATTTTGCGAGGGTCGCAGTTGCTGGCAAGGAGCGCCTTCAGGGCTCCTTGCCAGCAACAGCGACCCTTGCTTTGCGAGGGCCGTGGCTCTCCTTGCCAGCAACTGCGACCCTCGCAAGCGTGAGCAATGGCTCGTATGCTCACAACTATATATGTGATTTGTTGTGTGTATTTGTTGTATTTTTAATGTATTTTTAATGTTTTCATGTGCGCATGTTGCGGACGATTTTTGCGAGGTCGTAATTGGTCGTAACGTTTCTCGTATTTTGTTTGCGTTACGACGTAAAGTTTGCAAGGGTCACAGTTGCTGGCAAGGAGCGCCGAAATTCATTGCCTAAATTCAGTGAGTGTCATTTACATGTTATTATTCCTTTAACATGCACTTTTCATTAGGTGCCTTTGATCACACGATAGACTACCTTTAATCATCTTGGATTCTTTTCAATCATCATACATAATATTTCTTTATTTTAGGTACATATCCACAGATATAGCACTATTAGATTGATTTAGATATGATATAAAAAAAAACAAATCCAACTGAGGCGCCAAACTCAAACTCACAGGGTCACAAAGGACAAAATCTAATCTATTTATGATCCTATGGAATACCCCAGCACTCACTCTTCAGACTAAAGGAAACATGGATTTTTAGAATGTCTGGTAACGTTTTGGGCTTCAAGCCCTTTCTCAATCGGATAACAATGACATCACTCTGCGTCACCTACATTATCATCCATGGAAATAAAGTTATATTCATTTCAAGTCATGGAGAAATGCCACCTCAATTTCTAGATTGCAAGCTCTTTGGAATAGGGACTTACGCTCTGTTGCACCAAGCTGCACAATGATCCATTCATCTTGTATTTGTATTGTACCTACACTTGTATTTACCTTAGAACTTTATAATATGCTAATTGTACCCACATTTCTCTATACTCCTTTGTAAATAGGGCTACATAAAATGCTGGTGCTTTATAATTAAAGTGTTATAATGATAATCACAATAATAATAATAATAATAATAATAATAATAAGAAGAAATGGATAATGCCAATATCAGATGTACTTGTGTATCTCTACTTCATCTGCAACTTGTCACCGACATTACTAAGTATTCATATTTAATGATTATTTGGATTTTGACATTCTTGACATTACTTGTCTCATAACTGATAGGATTTACAATTCTCCATGGAATTTAAAATCAGATAAATCCATGTACTAAGCTAATTTTTAGATTTTGCAAACATACTCTAGAATGGAAGACAAAACCAACTATTTTCTTCCACCATCTCTTCTTTCTGCTGGAAAGAATAATTGGCATCTTTATAGACCACTGATCACATCTCTATTTGAGAAATATAGAATAATTAATGTAATGACAAATTTAACTGGGGAGAATCTTGAAGTGAAGTGCTGTGGTGTTGACAACAGTGAACGTTGAAATGTGAACATTAGCTTTCAACACGAAAATAAGTGCTGTCAAAAGGGATGGGAGAAGAACAGTATCCTAACAATATGAATACCTAATACTTCTTCTCTACTTGTTGCTGGGTACTTGCTGGGTCCTCGCCTAGTGAGGACCCTGATGCATTAAAGCCATTTCCTATGCTTTGGACAGAGTCACTTAGTAGCTGCCATCTTGCCCAGATTCGGAAGCAGCCTCCTTGCAGGGAACCCCCAGAACCAACAAACAGAAACACGCAGATTAGAGGACCTAACCAGTGGGATCCATTCACTGGCTGATCTAGTTGGTGCCTCCTCTTGACTTATCCAGTGGGATCTATTCAATGGCTGATCTAGCTGGTGCCTCCTCTTGATGAATTTACTGGCCAATTTAGCTGGTGCCTCCTCTTGCCCTAACCAGTGGCATTCATTCACTGGCCAGTCTAGCTGGTCCCTCCTCTTTACCTAAACAGTGGGATTCATTCATTGGCCGGTCTAGCTGGTCCCTCCTCTTGACCTAAACAGTGGGATTAATTCATTGGTCGGTCTAGCCGGTCCCTCCTCTTGGCATTGGAATCACAGCAATATTCCCTTAACTTAGACATATCTCCTTTCAAATTATATATTTTTTTCAGGTTCTACGGTACAAGTACATTATGAAGCAATGTACAACTGTATTTAAGCACATTGTGTTATTAATGTTAAGATACATAGTTGATGAACAATCTATAAACACATTTTTAATAAAAATTGGCTACAGAAAGTGCACATTATTTATAGTCAAATGATTCCCAGGGAAATGTCTAAAACTATAATGTCATAAGTGATGTAATGCATTATGTCATTTGTGATTTATATGGGATTGTATTAGTAATGACGTAGCTAAGACTATTAGACAAATTAGAATAAAGACTAAAAACTAGAATGTCTATAAATGCCCAATTTGTTAAACTGTATTGACGTCAGAAACAATGTATTTTCTTATAGTGTTTTATAAATAGAGCTTATTTTGCTTTTTTATTTAAATGTCTGCATACTTAAAAGCGCAGTGCAATACCCCAAGGATACGTATCACTTACTATTGTAAGTAATATGCTCAGATATATCATTAAGGATACAATGAATACAATGTCCTTCATAAATGCAGGGAAACAACAGCCTGGTATTCTGATTTAATTTGTGGAATTACTACTTTTATCCAATTGTATCATGACACATAAGGTTTTAGTATAATCAGTAATTGTCTGGAGCCTATTATGTCACTCCCTATTGGCATCAGATGTTTGAGAGGTTTGATAAAAATATTATTTTCAAGAAGGAAAGGAGAAAGGCTTCTTATTTTTTAGTTATTTAGTCATTCAGTCATGTCTGACTCTCTGTGACGCTATAGACCGTAGCACGCCAGTCACATCTTTAGTTGTGCTTATCCATAAGGTTATCTTGGCCAATATACTGGAGTGGGTTGCTAGTTTCTTCTCCAGTGGGCCATGACTTGTCTGACTTCTCAGCTATGACCTGCCCATCTTAGGGTGACCCTACATGGTATAGCTCACAGCTTCATTGAGGTACAGAAGTACAAACGATTCCCCTGCATCGGCGTTGCGTTTGTTATGCTAAAGTCACGCCCTCTAGGCCTTGTTCAATTGAGAAATTGTAAGTTACTGGAGCCCATAGTGTAGCCCATAAATTAATTTGCTATTCAATTGGTGTCTTTTTGTGAGCCGCAAACGGTCTACGGGTTATGGCCTGAAAATCCCTGCGGTTTTTACAACCATAATTTATGCACCATTTAAGCCTTTGATCTTTCACTAAAAACGCAAATCGCTATTCAATTGCAACAATTCCCCAATCCCGCAAATGTTTTCCCACCCGTAAACGGCAAATGAAGAAGAAAATCCCATGGGTACCAGATAGGACTCGCCACGGGGTTTAACCTCTGTCCGTAGCACTGTAAATGCAAATAAAAAATCAATACTGCACTGTAAATTATGGCGAAAGTGATTAAATACATTAGAATTAATTGCACTACATTCTCAAGCTCGCAAATCGGCAATAAAAAATGATTATTTTTATGTTTCATTTCGGGGTTATATCAATCTCGTGAATCAATGAGTTAATACATATCAGACCACCCACATGGACTAGAACAGTATCAGCATTCATTTGTATTATTTAGCATTTTGGCGGTTGGCGAGTTTGATAGCATATTGGACCTCTAAACGCTAATTGATTGACATGTAACCTCCATCTTATACTGCCGTAATGATGACGGTCTCATTTTCTATTAGCTGTTTCTAAATGGGTAGTTTCGGTCTTGTTTAACTGATCATGTTCACCCTCTGAAATGCTACATATGATTGCATGGTTTACAATTTCGGCTTTTGGCACATTACTTGCGGGCTTGTTCAACTGATACGCTCAGTAATTGTAGCAGAGTGCGAGCCCGCAGCACACCTGCAGACATACGGCATATATACCGTGAGATGTGGGCTTGGAATTGAATGAGGCCCTAAGTCTTCAGTTTAGGGTTTTATTATTATTAATTTCTGGAATATAAGCAAATGTTTATTTATACGTAAACACTAGCAACTTCCCCATCATAAATGACGATATCATATGTTATGTTCAATGGTCTGTTCTGTCTCTCTCTGTGCGCCCTCTGTCTCTCTGTGCACTGTCTCTCTCTCTGTACTCTCTCCTCCCTCCCTCTCTCCCCCTCCCTCTCTCCCGCTCCCTCTCTCTCACTTTCTCTCACTCCCCCTCTCTGCCTCCTCTCTCTCTCCCCATCTCTTCAACTCCTCCGTCTGCCTATCCCTCTCTCTCTCCCTCTTTCCCTCCCTCTCTGCCTCCTCACCCCTCCCCTCTTCATCCTCTCTCTCTCCCTATCTCTTTCCCCCCCCCTTCTCTCTCCCCTGTCTCTTCCCCTCCCTCTCTGCCTCTCTCTCCCTTTCTCTGTGCCTCTCTCTCCCCCTTCCACTCTGCCTATCTCTCTACCTCCCTCTCTGCCTCCTCACTCCCTCCCCCTCCCTCTCTGCCTCCCACTCTTTGTTTCTCTCTTTGCATGCTCTGTCTCTCTGTGCACTGTCTTTCTCTCTGTACTCTATGACTCTCTTCACCCTCAATCTCTCTCTCCCTCACTTTCTGTCCCTCCCTCCCGCTCTCTCTGCCTCCTCTCTCTCTTCCCATCTATTCCCCTCCACCTTCTCTCTCCCCCTGTTTCCCTCTCTCTTCCCCTCCCTCTCTACCTCCCCCACCTCCCCTCTCTCTCCCCCTGTCTCTTTCCCTCCCTCTCTGCCTCTCTCTGCCTCCTCACTCCCTCCACCTCCCTCACTCTCTTCCTCCCTCTATCTCTCTGTCTCTCTGCGTCCTATGTCTCTCTGTGCTCTCTGACTCCCCCTCCCTCTCTCCCTCCCTTTGTCTCAATCCCTCCCGCTCTCTCTGCCCCCTGCCTCTCTTTCCCTCCTCCTTCTTTCTCCCCTGATTCCCTATCCCTGTCTCTCTCACTCTGTCTTTCCATCCCTCACTGACCCCTCTCCCCTCTTTGCCTCCTCTCTCTCCCTATCTCTTCCCCCCTCCTTCTCTCTCTCCATGTCTCCTTACCTCCCTCTCTGCCTCTCTCTCCCTCCCTCTGTGCCTGTCTCTCCCCTTCAACTGTGCCTCTCTCTCCCTCCCTCTCAGGCTCATCTCTCCCTCCCTCCTCCCTCCCTCTCAGCCTCCTCTCCCTCCCTCTCTTGTTCACTTCACGGGCAGAACTGGGTGATTTTCCAGTGGTGTGCTGTTAGCAGTTGTGAGTAACACCAGCCATATTGCATCTCGCAGGTGTCAATCACAACTACTAACTATTATAGTGATCATTGGTATGTTACATTTTTTATAGTTGTTTAACTACTTATACACACTTGCTTATGAAACTGTGTGCCATACACAATGCTGGAGAACATGACATGTTTAAGACAACAATTTTTCACAAAAGTCTGTAAGCCCATACACAGAAGGGGTGGAGGGTGAAATGCGTGTGGGCCGTTTTAGATGCTGAGGTGTTGTAGTATTAAAGTGTTCTGTCTATGTCTTGAAAACATGCAATAATGGATTCCATGATGGTAGATTTAGATGCCGACTAAGTGCAAGAACATCTGAGCTGATGATTGAACATTGGAAGATAGCAATATATTGATAAGTATCACTTCTGGGTACTGCATTCTGCTGGAACAGGAAAGGTGACCACTCTGTCATTCTGTTTCTTCTGAGGATGATAAGCCTCTCTTGGTGACAACACCCTTGGATACTCAGTTATCTTTGTCAATAAAAGTTTGGTAAAAATTTCACATGTTTTTGAAAAATGTAACAAAATAACAACATTACATGGATGCCAGACTGGAACATAAAGCACTTTAAATAAATATATTTTATTTAGATGTATCATGTGGGATCCCATTTTAGACCACTAGTCTGTCTGTAAGGTGACGGTTATCTTTTGGGGCCTTTCTCTGCCATTGATTTTTATTGTCAAAGGGGACTGTGATGATGCAGGGGTGGGGGCTATTAATGCCCAGGGCCACCTGCTATAGACTACCCACAAGGACAATTGGGTTCTTGGAAATCTCGGGACATCAGTACCCTGATCCCATCTGGACTAGGCATGTACTTCCTAAAGTATTCATACAGTTAATTAACAATTAATCCACATATTAGAAAAGATCAGAGGAGATCTAAAAAGGTTACATTTGATGGACTATAGTCTTTTTTCAACCTCAATTGGTATTATTGTTTATTTGCAATGTGCCAACATATTCCAAACCTCAATTACTATATAACTGTGTAACTTTTGAGGCTTAAAGGTATATATAAGTTTCCTGCGTTTCAAATGTTTGGTAAGAAACAGACAGTGAAGAATATGTATTATATAGATAAGTTCATTGTACTTACAAAGTTATAGGTAGGAGAGTAAATTCCAGCTTTGCGCACCCACAGGAAGCTTACATAACCAAGTATGCAGAGGAAGTGCAGCTAGGTATGGAGTTTGATCTTTCAAAGGAAGTACTTGCTGCTGGATGGAATCACATAGTTTGGTGGAGTCAGAGTTTACAACTGAATCAGAGCACAAACGATATAGAGAAACATAAACTACATATCCCAGGCTACTTTGCAACACAGGATCCCCAGATTATCATAGAAATGTACCTGCTTTCTCCTGATTGGCCAATTAATTTTATGCTAATCATAGCAGGGATGAAAATATTTTTTTTAATCAAGCATCAGGATGAGTTTGTAAATGTTTATTTTGGCATTTTTTCATGCAAGAAAATGTTTGAATATACTACGGATTCATAATCCGGGAAATTTAGATATGCCTTTAAGTACTTATGGGTTAAAACTTCACTCTTCTTTTTCTTATTGGATTAAATATGTTACTGTTTTTATCTTCCTCAATTCAGCTTGAGGATTTGATGAAAGATAAATACTGGTACAGGAAGTTAGAGACACAGGTTTTGGTCATTTTTTTATAAAAAAAGAATATCTTGCAATTCCTGGATGCCCATTGAGCCACCAAAAGGGCAGACTTCATGGCTCCAGCCACTGGACTATGTGTGTAAACACCTCCATTGTATTGTAATCTGTTACGCTAATTACATCTCTGGTGTGCTAGACAGTCAGGGTCTCTCCATCAGTAATCAGTGCTTCCAGGAGTCTCAGGAACCTTTCTGTGGTAGTGACCAAGACAAGTTACTTGCAAGTTGGAGATGGGATCAGTATCACAGCCACTAGGAGCAAATAAGAGAACGTACCATTTCTATATGTCTCAGCAGTGAACTGACTTATTTCTATATTAATAGTGGTTAGATACAGCACAACAAGGGAGTGGCAGACAAACACAGGGGATTGACTTCACATGGGGTTCAAAATTAGCACCCTGTCTGGCATCTGGGAACAATAGGCCAACCGCCAATACACACTTGGCGTCTCTGGCTGTCTAGCACATCAGAGATGTAATTAGCGTAACAGATTACAATACAATGGAGGTGTTTACACACATACTCCAGTGGCTGGAGCCATGAAGTCTGCCCTTTTGGTGGCTCAATGGGCATCCAGGAATTGCAAGATATTCTTTTTTTATAAAAAAAATGACCAAAACCTGTACCTCTAACTTCCTGTACCAGTATTTATCTTTCATCAAATCCTCAAGCTGAATTGAGGAAGATAAAAACAGTAACATATTTAATCCAATAAGAAAAAGAAGAGTATAGTTTTAACCCATAAGTACTTAAAGGCATATCTAAGTTTCCTGGATTATGAATCCGTAGTATATTCAAACATTTTCTTGCATGAAAAAAATGCCAAAATAAACATTTACAAACTCATCCTGATGCTTGATTAAAAAAAAGTATTTTCATCCCTGCTATGATTAGCATAAAATTCATTGGCCAATCAGGAGAAAGCAGGTACATTTCTATGATAATCTGGGGATCCTGTGTTGCAAAGCAGCCTGGGATATGTAGTTTATGTTTCTCTATATCGTTTGTGCTCTGATTCAGTTGTAAACTCTGACTCCACCAAACTATGTGATTCCATTCAGCAGCAAGTACTTCCTTTGAAAGATCAAACTCCATACCTAGCTGCACTTCCTTTGCATACTTGGTTATGTAAGCTTCCTGTGGGTGCGCAAAGCTGGAATTTACTCTCCTACCTATAACTTTGTAAGTACAATAAACTTATCTATATAACACATATTCTTCACTGTCTGTTTCTTACCAAACATTTGAAACGCCGGAAACTTATATATACCTTTAAGCTTCAAAAGTTACACAGTTATATAGTAATTGAGGTTTGGAATATGTTGACACATTGCAAATAAACAATAATACCAATTGAGGTTGAAAAAAGACTATAGTCCATCAAATTTAACCTTTTTAGATCTCCTCTGATCTTTTCTAATATGTGGATTAATTGTTAATTAACCGTATGAATATTTTAGATTGTTTAATAATTAACAAGTGCTGAAAAAACTTTAATAAGAAGTAATAAAACGTTTTTCTATTGTTAAAGGTTTGAGGCAAATTTAATTAAATTGGTATATAACTTAAATAAATCACTTGGTAGTGTTATATAAATACAGGAAGTACATGCCTAGTCCAAATAGTTCTATTCTAATCTCTACATCTGATGCCAGTTAGATGTATTTGTCCCTTATTTACTTCTTAGCATAAAGGAAACAATGAATGTGGAGGAAAATGATATATGGAGTATAAATCCTTTAGCTAAATAACAGCTGGTCTGTAACAAAAATCATCTAAATTTACAATACACTTAAGTACTTAGCTGTCACGTTGTTATACAGCCACACATAAACTGGATAAATTAATTGTCTATATTAATTTTTCAAATCAAATAGAAAATATATTAAATTGGCTGGGGTACGTAAACAGATATTTATCACAAAGTTTCGGTCAGGTGTAGATTGGATAAATACAGTTTAATTCTAATAAAGATAGGCATACAGAGATAAAGAATAACGAGTTTGTACTGCAAGCACAATATGTACAGCATAAAGCAAACAAGGGTGCATTTATATATTTAGTATCAGATAAGCAGGATTTCAGCAATTTTAACAAGCTGTGAAAATTCCAATTATAAAAATATTGACTTTTTTTGCTGCAGAAGTAACTGAAAATGTGTAAATGGAAGGAAGAAATTGGTTGTTGATACCTGTGCACATTAGATCTCTGTTTGTAGAGGGATGGATGGAAAGAGAAATCTAGTCTATGAACACATGCTGAGTGTGCAAATGTGATTATATATATATATATACATATACACACATATTTATATATAAACTAGCGAATTGCCCGTCCAAAAATTACGGCAATGAAATTGTAAGTGAGCTAATGCTGTTTGGTGTATAATAATAAAATAACTAATAGATTAATAAATGGATATACTTTACCTATTTTGAAGCATTCTTTTGAAGAGCTGACAATCTGTGTTGATGTTGCTGCAGCATTAGTGGTGTGGAGCTGCTGTGTAAGCGTGGTGAATGTGTGCAGTGTAATAGTGTGCGTGCACGAGACCAAACCGTTAGCGTAGCTGTGTACTTCCGCATTGTATAAGTTATTGTTCTAAAATGGCGGGTAATGTGTGGTATGCGACTGTGGCGGAAAATCCGTAGGTGTTTTGTGGTGTTTTGCGTGTTTCTTGTGGTGTTTTGCGTGTTTAGAGTCCTGTAGCCTCGTTTTCGTTTTGTTCGGCGGCCATTTTTTCTCTCGCTTAGAGAATTTTTTAGTGTCTAAACTCTTTTATTATGAGTTAAATGAAGGTGTAACTTCATTTTTTGAGGTCCTGGATGCTCCCTCTTGCTGTAGGTAAGCTTTTTATGTATGTGTTGTGTGTATTTATTGTGTTTTTCATTTCTTCATTTTTTCAGGTTGCGGCCGATTTTTGCGAGGTCGTAATTGGTTGTAACATGTCTCATACTTTTTTGCGAGGGCCGTAGTTGCTTTGCGAGGGCCACATGCTCACAACTATATATGTGATATACATATACACACATATGTATATATATATATATATATATATACATACACACAAACACACATATATATATACTCGAGTATAAGCTGAGTTTTTCAGCACTTTTTTTAAGGCTAAAAAGGGCCCCCTCGGCTTATACTCGAGTCACTCTCCCCCCGTGTCTCTCTAACCCCCCCGTGTCTCTCTAACCCCCGTGTCTCTCTAACCCCCCCATCTCTCTTAACCCCCGTGTCTCTCTAACCTCCCCCGTGTCTCTCTAACCCCCTGTGTCTCTCTAACTCCCCCGTGTCTTTTTCCCTCTCCCCTCCTCATCCTCAACCCCCCTCCTCATCCTAAATCCCCCTTCTCATTCTAAACCCCCTCCTCACTTTACCCCTCTAAATACCTCCCCTCTCCCTTTCCCCTCACTTACCTCCATCTGCAGCTGTTTCTCCGCTTCCTGCGTCGGGCCTCGGCATATGCTAATGACGTGACGTCACATGCGCGCCACGTCATTAGCATTGGCCGGGTCAAGATGCAGGAAGAGGCGGAGAGGAGGAACAGCTGCAGATGGAGGTAAGTGAGGGGAAAGGGAGAGGGGGAGGTATTTAGAGGCCTAAAGTGAGGAAGGGGGTTTAGGATGAGGAGAGGTAAAGTAAAGAGGGGGTTTTAGGTCGAGGATGAGGATGGGGGGGTTGAGGATGAGGATGTGGGGGTTGAGGATGAGGGGGTTGAGGATGGGGGGGTTGAGGAGGGGGGATTGAGGATGTGGGGGTTGAGGAGCGGGGATTGAGGATGGGGGGATTGAGGATGGAGGGATTGAGGATGAGGAGGGGGGTTGAGGATGGGGGTTGAGGAGGGGGTTGAGGATGAGGAGGGAGGTTGAGGAGGGGGTTTAGAATGAGGAGGTGGTTTGAGGATGGGGATTGAGGATGGGGGTTAAGGTTGAGGAGGGGGGTTGAGGAGGGAGGTTGAGGAGGGGGGTTGAGGATGAGGAGGGGGGTTGAGGAGGGAGGTTGAGGAGGGGGTTTAGAATGAGGAGGGGGTTTGAGGATGGGGATTGAGGATGAGGAGGGGGGTTGAGGAGGGAGGTTGAGGAGGGGGGGTTGAGGATGAGGAGGGGGGTTGAGGAGGGAGGTTGAGGAGGGAGGCCGAGGAGGGGGGTTGAGGATGAGGAGGGGGGTTGAGGAGGGAGGTTTAGGAGGGAGGCCGAGGAGGGGGGTTTAGGATGAGGAGGGTGGTTTAGGATGAGGATGGGTGGTTTAGGATGAGGATGGGGGGTTAAGGTTGAGGATGGGAGGGTTGAGGTTGAGGATGGGGGTAGAGGATGAGGAGGGGGGTTGAGGTTGAGGAGGGAGGTTGAGGAGGGGGTTGAGGATGAGGAGGGGGTTGAGGAGGGGGATTGAGAACGGTGATAGGGGGGGAAGAAACACAGGGGAGAGAGAGGGGGGACACAAGAAAAGGGCACTCAAGAGGGGGACACAAAGGGCACAAGAGGGACACAGCGGGCAGCACATTTCCCACCCTCGGCTTATACTCGAGTCACTCAATTTTCCAAGTATTTTGTGGTAAAATAGGTGCCTCGGCTTATACTCTGGTCGGCTTATACTCTATTATATACGGTATATATATATATATATAAATATATATATATACACACACATATATATATATATATATATATAGTAAATAAAAAGTACATCTGTGTTCACATCTGAATGTCTAAAGCAAGTTAAAAAACCTGCTTCCAGCTCAGAGTTCCGAGAAAAACAGTTATTACACTGCATTCTGGGAAGTTGAGCTGGGACACACAAATATGGCCACAAATGCCTCGCTCTTCATTCCGTAGCCATCATCAAACATGGCTTCCTTTAAGCTTATGCATGCTGTATTACACAGCTTTAATGCAAAGCCCAGTTTGGAATAAACACAGGCTGAGTATCCAATCCATGTACAGCTGTTTCAAGATTACTGGCTATCATCAGTATGGAGCGGGATCTCAGCCTGTGCTGTGGAAATTATGAGTAGGTAGTTCACCACAACAATCATTTATAATATGGTGAGCAAAAGAGCGATAGAAGCCCTCCACTGTACAATAGTACAGTAAATAAAAAGTACATCTGTGTTCACATCTGAATGTCTAAAGCAAGTTAAAAAACCTGCTTCCAGCTCAGAGTTCCAAGAAAAACAGTTATTACACTGCATTCTGGAAAGTTGAGCCGGGACACACAAATATGGCCACAAATATAAATATATAAATTGTGACAGGGTAATACAAGGGATTTGCTCGAGCCAAAGACTTTACAAAGCTCCCTTTCCCTATGAAGTCTAAAAGAATTAACCTACCTGAGCAGCTGAGTCAAGCTTTCTTAAGAGCGCTAATGGAATTTGAGTGTGCCCGTTTACTGATTACAGTAGCAGTCACTGAGGCTGTTGTTAGCCCTATAGTCTGTGAAATAAATTGTGAACAGTTTGTTGAAGCTGGAAAGAGAAAAAACACAAGAAGTGCTTTGTCTACAGGCTAGACGAAAAAACACAGATGTGTGTACAGCTGGTTTGAGTTGGGAAAAGAGGCACTCACATAGAAGTGTCCACACTGGTGTCTGAAGCTAAAGAAAGGCACACACAAACAACCAGAGCGACGCGAAGGAAGACAAGTTTCGCAATCGGATGACAGGGATAAACTTCTCCATTCATGACCTCTCTACAGCAGAGACACCTTGTATCTCTCTGGGACTTTCCCTCTGCCCAAAAAATAATCTGTGCCTTATTGGATTACTCCCAGGGAGTTCAACCTTATAACCAAGGGTTTTTTATTTGGCTGAATGTATTAAATCCACAATTCCCCATCAACTATAGGGATATGTAATAAACAGTGAAGTTTTAGACATATCAAAGCTCAAAACATATAACGCCATTTCATAGGCCTCCCAGGACCTCCCTTTATGTATCTTCTGTGTTGTTTTTATTAGTGGAATATAAAATAATATTTTATCTATCTTAAACCCACTGCTTCAAGAATTGTTCACTAAAAGAGTATATTGTAATTTTTCGATTACAATGTCCATTTAAATCCTGCTCAGGTATGGAGGACTCCTGTATACCACCCAGAATTTCCTGGTTTGGGAAAGAGCCCCTTGTACTCGCAGTATGGAGGCAAAGAGGAAGGAAATGGCTAACTGGGGTGGATCCGCTAATAACACCTTGTTGGTGCCTTCAGCGCCATTGTGCCCCAGCTAGCAACGTATAAGGATACCACTCACCAGTCCCAATAAAAAAAAGAGAGAGCAAGGTGGGGGTTGTTTATAATCTTGAGTATGTATTATGTGGTTGTTGGTAAATGTTAATGACAATTTTGATGTATATTAGTTAGTTAAATCTATTTATGAATTGTCACAGCAGCGGATGGTGAGGGGAGACGCAGGGTGATAAATCAGAGTAAGCTGTGGATGTGGGTTCAAGGAGTAGGGTATACTGTCTCTACTGTCTCTAATCAGGCTCCTCCCCAATTATTTATTGACTATTCATTTTTAATTAATAATAATTATAATAATAATAATTATTATTATGTCATTGTGTTTACCGTATTTTTCGCCCTATAAGACGCACCGGCAGATAAGACGCACCTAGTTTTTAGAGGAGGAAAACAAGAAAAAAAAAATCTGAATCAAACACAAATACACTTTACACACAGATACACACCTACATTACACACAAATATATATATATATATATATATATATATATATACACATACATACATATACATACACACATAAATATACATAAACATACATACATATATACACACACATACATGCACACATACACACACATACATACACACACATACATGCACATACATGCACACATACACACATACATATACTGCAGCATTTGGGAGCATTTGGGAGCCCTTGACCCTCCCTGACCCTCCCTGACCCTCCTGATCCTCCTGATCCTCACCTTTCTTCTGATCTCTGCCATCTTGATCTCACCCCAGCGCTTCCTACCAGCACTCCTCGTGTACTGCAGCGTTGCGTGTGTGACGTCACTGGGACGCACCGGCCGACGCGATGCTGGTAGGAAGCGCTGGGGTGAGATCAAGAGGACAGAGGCAGTTTGAAAAGGTATATTCGCCGTATAAGACGCACCAACTTTCCTCCCCCAGTTTTGGGGAAGAAAAAGTGCGTCTTATACGGCGAAAAATACGGTAATTATTATTGAATATACCATATGGGCCTTGCTTGGATCTTGTTTATGTGAATTGCTTTCTAGCATAGCATAAAGCGTTAGAGAGACAGTTCTCAGTTTAGTGAGGGGCGTCGGAACTGGGAACAAATCCCCCCCCCCCCAGATCAAATGAATAGGGGACACAAAAAATGGCAAAATTAAATGTAATTATGCATTACCAGATTAAAGGGTGCTATGGAGCAGTATGTCTTTCTTATGAAAGCTTTGACCCATAATTTATCTTATACATATATACATAATAAGTTGGCATATATATATATATATATATATATATATTAATATATATATATATATATATATAGGCCTCATAGGTAAATCCACCCCTGCTTCCTGTCCTGGGACTAGAGTTGAATTATCCCCCAGATTTTTTGTGGTTCCTACGCCCATGGCCTTAGTTAAAGAAAATGCAGACTTCTGAGTCTAATGATAGAGAATTGTAAATGAACACAGTTTATATTTTCCCTGTTCTAGTGCTTTCACTACAATATTATACAGTACAACATGTACGACACAGCACGGATTAAGTGTGTTTATACTAAGGAATCCAACTCATAATTAAACCGCCCAGACCCTCCTGCCTCTATGTGTATTTATGATCTGCGTTGTCTCCTGGGACCAGCACTGATATGTATTGTGGAGACGACCCGATGAATGTAAACACCACATTACCGTGCGAATGTTCCCATTCCAGATACAAGCACTTACCATGCAATGTAATCCCCAGGATGATGTCCATTCTATGGATTTGGTGAGCTTAGCATTTTCCCTCCCAACTGCACTTAACATAAAATAAACCACTTCTCAAATCATGAATACAAGGAGCTCTAGTTAAACACATCTTAAATAAAATAACCCTGAGATGGTATATCTTATCACAGCCAGCTAGTCTACTTCTCTCACAGGATGGTAACAGTTTCTTATAATTACATAGTATTTTTAGATTTAGTCTTATTAAAGGGGTAGCATGGATCCCATAGTTGGTATGATTGAATGCTGTTAAAATAATTTAATAGACTAGAACTTAGGTTGGATTTATCGTTTTCTATCCATGAATCAACTGAAATAACTACAGATATACACCTCAGTGCATAACACGAAACGTGTACAAGTAAAAAAAAGGAATAGTGAGAGATTTGTTTATGATCTTTTTTAATACTGATATTAAAAGATCATAAAAAATTCCTATTTTTTTTTTTTACCTGTCCATGAATCCGTCTAGACAGGGCGT
Source organism: Discoglossus pictus (assembly GCA_027410445.1). Classification (NCBI taxonomy): domain Eukaryota; kingdom Metazoa; phylum Chordata; class Amphibia; order Anura; family Alytidae; genus Discoglossus; species Discoglossus pictus. The sequence goes on from JAPZIH010000969.1 coordinate 77,336, forward strand.
AAAAATAATGAGAGCCCCTGTGCAACCAAATTTAAAGTCAAAAGTGTATTAACAGGAGCTGGGTAGTCAATATTTGCAAAAATACAATTACTTTTCTTGCCTAAGAAATTGCCAACTGGTCTTGATTCCATGGCTCCCATAAGAAAATAACCAAGGCCTCCATTCCATGGTCCCATAAGAAAATAAGTGATGCCTCTAGTCCATAGTACCAGGGGGAAGAGACACAGGTGAGGGAGAGGAGGAGAGACACAGGGGAGGGAGAGGGGGGAAAGAGACACAGGGGAGGGAGGGGGAGAGACACAGGGGAGGGAGAGGGGGGAGACACAGGGGGGACACAGGGGATGAAGTGGGGGACTGACACAGGGTGAGAGAGACACAGGGGAGGGAAAGGGGGAGGACACACAGGGGAGAGCGAGGGGGGAAAGAGACACAGGGGAGGGAGGCTGAGAGACACCGGTGAGGGAGAGGGGGGAGACACAGGGGGGACACAGGGGATGAAGAGGGGGAAATGACACAGGGTGAGAGAGACACAGGGGAGGGAGAGGGGGAGGAGACACAGGGGAGGGAAAGGGGGAGAGACACAGGGGAGGGAGGGGGAGAGACACAGGGGAGGGAGAGGGGGGAGAAACAGGGGGGACACAGGGGATGAAGAGGGGGCGGGGAACTGACACAGGGTGAGAGAGACACAGGGGAGGGAAAGGGGGAGGACACACAGGGGAGGGCGAGGGGGGAAAGAGACACAGGGGAGGGAGAGGGGGAGACACAGGGGGGACACAGGGGATGAAGAGGGGGAAATGACACAGGGTGAGAGAGACACAGGGGAGGGAGGGGGAGAGACACCTGGGAGGTAGAGACCTAGGGGAGGGTGAGAGATACAGAGGAGGGAGAGGGGAAACACAGGGGGGACACACAGGGGAGGGAGAGGGGGAGAGAAACAGGGGAGGGAGAGGGGGGAGAGACACAGGGGAGGGAGAGGGGGAGACACAGGGGAGGGAGAGGGGGAAGAGACACAGGGAAGAGAGACACAGGGGGTGAGAGACATAGGGGAGGGAGAGGGGGGGAAGATACTTGCAATTATATAGAGTGGCAGAAGCATCGATAATTTAAACAAAGAAATAAAAAAAAGCTTTTGCATGGCAGGCACTGCAGCAATGGGGCCCCCACACACACATGTACACACACACACATATATATATATATATATATATATATATATATATACCGTATATACTCGAGTATAAGCCGAGGCACCTATTTTACCACAAAATCCTGGGTAAAATGAGTGACTCGAGTATAAGCCGAGGGTGGGAAATGTGCTGCCCCCTGTGTCCCCCCTCTCTCTCCAGGGTCTCTTCTCCCCTCTCCCTTCCCTGTGTCTCTTACCCCTCCCTTATCACCCTCCCCCAACCCCCCTCCTCATTCTCAACCTCCCTCCTCAACCCCACTCCTCATCCTCAACCTCCCTCCTCATCCTCAACCCCCCCATCCTCAACCCCCTCCTCACACCCCCCTCCTCAACCTCCTCCTCCTCATCAACCCCCTCCTCACCCCCCCTCAACCTCAACCCCCCTCCTCCACCCCCTCCTCACTGTCTCCCCTCTAAATACCTCCCCCTCACTTACCTGCTTCTTCTCCGGCCTCTGCTCCGTCTTGACCCCGGCGCTCATGTGACTGTGACGTCACATGCGCGCTGCGTCATTAGCATATACCGGGTGCCGGCACCTGGTATATGCTAATGACGCGGCGCACATGTGATGTCACATGCGCGCCAGGGTCAAGACGGAGCAGAGGCCGGAGAAGAAGCAGGTAAGTGAGGGGGAGGTATTTAGAGGGGAGACAGTGAGGAGGGGGTTGAGGAGGGGGGTTGAGGTTGAGGGTGGATGAGGAGGGGGTTGATGAGGAGGAGGAGGGTGGGGATGAGGAGAGGCCCATTGAAAGCCACGCTATGAGGACCAAAGGCACTTAGAGTGGAGCTCGTGATGAGTGCCGAAGGTGCTCAGAGGAGGCAGAACATTGCATTGTGTGGCAAACAGCACTGCCAGGCTTTAAACAAGCAAGTCGCTAGTAATATATCATTTGCAATAATATAGGGGGGCAGAAGCATCAATAATTTAAACAAATATTTTTTTTTGCAGGGCAGGCACTGCCGCAATGCCCCCCGCCCCCCAGAGCCAGGTTCCAGTGCATTGCACCCGGTTCATCGGTGATATATATATATATATATATATATATATATATATATATACACACACATATATATATATATATATATATATATATATATATACACACACACATATATATATATATATATATATATATATATATATATATATATAAATACACACACCTGCTTCCTGTTCTGGGAATAGAGTTGAATTACCCCCCCCCACTCCCATAGCAATAATATTATGGTGTATAATCTCTATAAATGCATTTTGCCTACAGGTTTAATTAGATCGTGTAATCTCTATGCAAAATAGAACTTATAAAATATTTTTCACCACCTGCTGTCCATCCTCTTTAGGTCCATAGATAATTCAATCTGGCATGAACCAATTTAGGAGTTGACTAGTAAATGAATTACATTAATTCCTGATCAGATCCACATCTGTAACTCACAGAAAAAAATATAGATAGATATATTTGGGAGATGGCCACCAGAGGGCAGCAAAGATAGCTTTGAAATCTAACTCTACATAGATGTATCGTTAATCAGAAATCAATTTCCTTGTAGGAAAAGCTGAGTTTCATGTTTGCTTGAAATATTACTCCAGTAATCAGATGTATTCAGTCTGTGTGTAATCAGCTGCGATCTGAGCCAGGCTTTAGTGCGTCAGCAATGTGATGTACATTTATATTTTCATATCTCACTATACGTCTTGGAATAAACATATTGTTAGCCCATTGAGGAGAGTCCCTGGGGTTCTAATGTTCGCAGCTAATTAACAATTATTATTGATGTGCAGATAAAATTTACACAGCTCACTTGGGCATGAAATCCCCTGTTTTAATTGGTCCGTTTTAAATCTCATTAAATACTCAAGATCTGATGATGGGAAAATTAGCAAAAGTTAAATGTGTCTTTGTGAGTATAATGTGTTGATAGTACTATTTTATCAGACCTCAGAATGGAGATACAAAGGGCCTCATTCAATTGCAGGCCCATAACTGGCTCGCAGACAGCCTCATGTCTGAGATCGAGTTGGGGGCTCCCGTTGGACTCCGTTTGGCGGGCTATTTAATTGCTCAAGGTTGCGAGTTGCGATCCTGAAGCCAGCTCCGTAAACCATGCACAGTTTCGGAGCAGTTGTGGGCGGGAACCGTATCAATTCACCGAGCCTGTAACCGCCCCTTTCGAATCAGCCAATAGAAAAAGAGACTGTCATAATTACGGCAGTAAAACTTGGAGGTCACATGTCAATCAGGTTCGGGGTCCGATATGCGATCAGACTTGCACAAGTTGTGAAAATTAAGAATTATGAGAATGAATGTCAATACTGTTCTAGTCCATGTGGGTGGCCTGATATGTATTAACATATTGATACCCAAGATCATTTAACCCTGAAATGACACATAAAAATACAACGTATTTCCTGCAGTTGTGCGGGCTTGAGACTATTGTGCAATTAATTCTAACGTCTGTCATCGCTCTCCTCAGTAATTTACAGTGCAGGATTACTGTTTTATTCGCATTTACAGTGCTACGAATTGGTGTTTAACCCCTTTGTGGGTCCTTTCGAGTACATGTAGGATTTTCTCCTCCATTTGCGGTTTGTGTGGATACGTTTGCGAGCTTGGGGAATTGGAGCAATTGAATAGTGATTTGTGATTTTAGCCCTGCGAAAATGACGGATCAAAGGATTCTGGATGGTGTAAGTTACGAGTTGTACGCCCGACATTTTTTCAAGCTCGTAACTCGTAACCCGATCCGAGCATGCAAAAAGACGCCAATTGAGTAGCAAATTTGACTGCGACCTCCACAGCTCGGATCTGAAAATCGCAGCAATTGAATGAGGCTCAATGTTCCCAAGGTAATTCTGCTCTTGCTGCTGTTAGTTGGACGTATGTGTTCAATAATGTGCGTCCCTCTTCCCGCAATCATTTGTCGGGCGATATACTTTATATAATTGACGCCTTTGAATTGTGGTGTTGGACTGAAAGAAGATCCAATATATTTATAATTTGGGAAATCAAGACAAGCTGTACACTGGAAGGTTTGATCATGAGGCTGAAGCTCAAATATTTGTCCCTATCATGAGAAGACAGAACTCCCTGGAGAGGTCTGTGATGCTGGAAAAGATGGAAGGTACACTAAGAAGGGGGTGGTAGAGGCATATATATATATATATATATATATATATATATATATATATATATATATACAGTATATATATATAATGTCATTGAAGCAATGTGTATGAGCTTGATAGAGCTCAGATGGGGAGTAGCTGACAGATGTGATTGGTGTGCTGCTGGTCACAGAGAATCAAGCACGAATGAACGACTGAACAAACTTTATACTAGTTTAAGCTTCAACTGATGGCTTCTTCTCTATCAAACTAAACTGGAAAATGGCGCATTGAGTCATAGGCAACCCTTACTGGCATGTGGCCACCGACTGTCTTAAAATGGGCAAGCACTTTCTTCATGACCTGCACAATTACTTTGGGAATTTGTCTAACAAATTCTTATTACTCTGTCAAGGTTGTCCTTGAGTCTGCCGGAGTTGGTGAGTTTGGTTGGGTCCTCTTTTACATAATAATGTACCAGTTGAGTTAGTTGTTGCCAGTTTTTGCAGGAATTCAATAAAATTAAACTACTACTATAGTTTAGGAAAATCTTCAGATGTTTGTGAATGTGTATATATGTAATAAACTAAAAACATAAACCGCCAATTGCCTGTGCCAATGGCTCGGGCCATTGGCACTTCCCTCTTGGACTGTTAGTTTGCTTGGAGCCTCAAGGGGAATATTGTGCTTATGAGACTTGCTCTTCTGTTAATTCCTATTATCATATGGCTAATCCAAGAAAAGAACAAAGACAAATGTCTGCCACCATTAAAGTAAAATATAATATAATAGCTAAATATAAAAAGTAGTATTTACTTACTTTCAAGTTTCTAAGGCCTTTTTACCTATTATCAAGTCAAGAGCATATGAAAACAATGATACTTTTTTGTATATATTTTAAATCCATAAGAGGAGTTAAAAAGGAGAATACATTTAAATAGATTTTTAGCAATATTGAAGTAAAACCCCAGTGCCATATTTACTTAGTTACATAGTTACATAGTAATTAAGGTTGAAAAAAGACTTTTAGTCCATCAAGTTCAACCTTTTAAGATCTCCTCTGATCCTCAGATTAGTTGTTAATTGATCCAGAGGAAGGCAAATAGAAAAAACCCAAGTGAAACTTTGCCAATTGTCTCAAAAGGGAAAAAAATGAATTCCTTCCTGACCCCACATACTGGCGATCGGATTTCTCCCTGGATCAATACTCCCTTTCTAATTAACCAGGATAACCCTGAATACCCCTTTTATTTAAATTCCTTTTTAAAGTTATCTATTGAATCCGCTGTCGCCAACTCCCATGGTAGAAACTTGCACAGATTAACTACCCTTACTGTGAAGAACCCTTTTCTTTCTTTAAGGTGGAATCTTTTTACTTCTAATCTCAAAGGATGTCCTTGTGTCAATTGAAAGCCTCTTGGCACAAAAAGCTCCCCTGACAAATCTTTATACTGACCCTGGATGTATTTATATAAAGTAATCATATCCCCTCTTAGACGCCTTCTTTCTAGGGAAAATACGTTTAATGTGTTTTGTCTTTCTTCATAACTTAGCCCCTCCATTCCCCTTATTAGTTTTGTTGCCCTTCTCTGTGCTTATTCCAGTTCTAAAATGACCTTTTTATGAAGTGGTGCCCAAAATTGTACTCCATATTCCAAATGAGGGCGTACTAGGGATTTGTATAGTGGCAGAATTATATTTGCTTCCCTTGCTTCTATACCCTTCTTAATACATGTTAATATTTTACTTGCCTTTGCAGATGCTGCTTGGCATTGAGAACTGTTAGGTAGGTGGTTGTCCACACGCACTCCCAAATCCCTTTCAATATCTGATATCCCTAGATTTATTTCATTAAGTTTATAAATTGCATGGCTATTTTTCCTTCCCGGATGCATAACCTTATATTTATTCATATTAAATCTCATCTGCAATTTAATTGACCATTTCTCTAATTTATGCAAATACCTATGGAGGGAAAGCACATCATTATCTGATTTAATTACCTTGCACAACTTCGTGTCATCAGCAAAAATGAAGACAATAATTTCCAGTCCTACTTCTAAGTCGTACCTAATACTGAGCCCTGAGGAACCTCACTTACCACATTAGTCCAATCTGAGTATGTTCCATTTACAACAACCCTTTGCTTCCTGTCTTTAGCCAGCTCTCAGTCCATGTGCATATATATACTGCAATTCCTGTATCCCTTAGTTTGCATAATAGTCTCCCATGTGGCACTGTATCAAAAACCTTTGCAAAATCTAAAAATACTAAATCCACTGAGTTGCCTTGATCCAGGTTCTTACTAACCTCCTCATAGAAACTAATTAGATTTGTTTGACATGACCTGTTCCTCATAAATCCATGTTGGTTCCTACTTATAATCCTGTTTGAATAGACATATTCTTGTATATTATACCTTATTAACCCTTCTAAAAGCTTTCCCACTACAGAAGAGAGGCTTACAGGTCTATAATTCCTTAAATATAGGTATCACCTCTGCTTTTCTCCAGTCATCTGGTAAAGACCCTGTGTTGAGTGAATCTTGAAAAATTAGATATAATGGTTTGGCTATTACAGAGCCCAGTTCCCTCAGTACCCGTGGATGTATTCCATCAGGACCAGCGGCTTTATTAACATTTATTTTTTCCAACTTGTTTTGGATTTGTTCCTGGGTTTACCAATTATTTAGTGATGGTAGTGTAGCCCCATTATGTTGCCGTGTCCCAACCACTGGTACCTCCCTTGTGTATACCGAAGGAAAGAACCTATTTAGCTCATCTGTCATTTCCTGGTCACTAATTGTCAGACGGCCTGTGTCACATTGTAATGTTCCTATAGCTTCCTTCCTCGCCTTCTTCCCATTTATATCCTCAAAAAAATATTTTAGGTTTAGTATTACTCTCTTTTGCAACTAATTTTTCATTTTCTATTTTAGCCAGTCTAATCGCCCTTTTACAAGCCTTGTTGATTTCCTGGTACTCCCGTAAAGCAGTCTCTGTCCCCTCTCTCTCCCCATCTCTCTCCAATTTCTTTCCCTCCTGTCTCTCACTCTCTCTGACCTGTCTCTCTCTCTCTCTCTCTCTCTCAAACTGTCTTTCTCTCCTGTCTCTCTCTCCTATCTCTCCCTCCCTCTCTGTCCTGTCTCTCTCTCTCTCTTGTACTCCCGTAAAGCAGTCTCTGTCCCCTCTTGTTTGTGTAATTTAAATGCCTGTTTTTTACTCTGTATCTTGATCTTTAAATCATTGTTAAGCCACATGGGTTGTGATTTACTCCTTTTACTTTTATTCCCACACGGTATATGCCGATGTGTATGTATATTTAGTACGGATTTAAATGTTGTCCATTTATGTTCAGTGTTTTTACCTGCCAGTTCTCTGTCCCAGTCTATACTTTTTATTGCTGCCCTTAGACCGTTAAAATCTGCCCTTTTAAAATTAAGAGTTTTTGTTGGCCCCTTAAAATGTTTTTTTTTTTAATTCAATCTCAAATGAGACTGTGTTGTGATCACTGTTTCCCAAAGGTTGCCCTATTCCAACATTAGATACTATATCAATATTATTTGTAATGAGTAAATCTAAGATAGCTTCATTTCTAGTAGGTTCCTGTATAACCTAGGCCAGATAATGATCCCTGAGTGTACTTAATAACCTGCTCCCCTTAGCTGAACTGCTGGTCTCATTTATCCAGTTAATTTCAGGGTAATTAAAATCTCCCATTATTAGAACTTGCCCGTGCTTAGCTGCATTTCCAATCTGTAACAATAATTGTATTTCCTCACTTTTGGAATTTGCTGCTCCGCTATTTAACTCTACCCACAAACATTTAATATTATCACTAGTTCCAGCATAAACATCTTCTCTGACTATAAGCTTACATTCAGGCTGAACATAACTCTCCCATTTTTCTTGGCAAGCTTCTGGCATTAGCAAGCATACACCTTATATTATAAGTCTGTAGTTCTGATGTGCCTGCCTTTGTACTTGAGTTACTTAGCAGTACCTCCCTATTTACTGTACTAACTCTCCCCCATCTCCTCCCACATGACTAGTTAATTCATCCCTTATACCCTCTACACTTACTACCCCATTACTTCTTTCTAGTCCCTCCCCCCACCCATTAAATTAAAAACTGCTCCAGACGTTCTGCCATCCTTTCCCCTAGCACAAAAGCTCCCTCATCATTAAGGTGCAATCCATCCCTGCTATAGAGATTGTACCCAAGTGAGAATTCAGCCCAGTGCTCTATAAATCCAAAACCCTCCTTAGTGCACCTCATCTTTAGCCATGCATTAACCTCCCTAAGCTCCATCTGTCTCCCTGGGCTAGCACATGGCACTGGTAGCATCTCAGAAAATACTACCTTGGAGGTCCTTCCCTTTGGCTTATTCCCTAATTCTCTAAAATCATTCTTTAGGACACTCCATCTTCCACTAACTTTGTCATTGGTACCAATATGTACCAATACCGCCGGTTCATTTCCAGCCCCTCCCAATACTGTATCCACCTGAACATGCCGAACCCGGGCCCCCGGTAGACAGCAAACTGTCCGATTGCTGGGATCTGGATGATAAATCACTCTGTCTACCTTCCTAATAATAGAATCTCATACCACTCCTCCAATAGAGCTGTTCTCCCGGCTGTTAGAGGGAACATTTCTATCTGGCATTGCCATTCCTGAATGGACATCCCCAACAGTTTCACTCAATCTGGCAAATCTGTTGGTGTTTGCCAACTCAGAACTGGCCTGCCTCCTGCTCCTGTCCCTCCTGCTTCCCTTGTAACTGTAACCCAGCTACCTCCCTGGACATCCTCACTAGCTCCAGCTCCACCCTCCATGCTAGGCCCAGCTAAACTGTGCTCAGTGAGCACCAACTCCCTTTCCAGTGGAGCAATATCACTAAGTGCTGCAATTCTCTCCAGTTCTCAAATTTGAGCTTCCAGAGAGGCAACTTGCTCACACTGGTCACAGAGGTATGGACTCTGTTCCAGTATTGCATACATATGACAGGATGTACACTGAGTGATTTTTCCACTGGACTGACTCATAATTACAAATTACAAAAAATAATATAATTAGACCCTTTTCTTTGAACTTCCTACTGCAAACAGTCACACAAAAGGCCCAAACTTGTATGCAAGTTTAACCCAGGCAAAAAACACTCCCCTCTCACCTGTATCAAATCACTGCACATGTATAGGAACAATTCTTGATAATGGGAAGATATATAGCCTTTTTTATTATCTACTATGTGGAAACTGGCTGCAGTGGGAGCCACCATTTTTGTTTCTGGAAATTTACTCCTACAGGTGGGCAGAAAAATTAAAGAAAGAGAAGATTGCAACTGATACAATGAAAAGGTTTAGTTCTTCAAATGACAATGCTATTTCATATGGGATTACAGTGATTTTGAACTACAAATCTATATCAATATTAATTTTTTTCTTTATTTACTCACATTTATAGGACACTTTCCTTCAAATCTCTTACAAAATAACAACAGGATAAAAACATCATAATAAATGTAGGTAAATTAGAATTGTTAGGAAGAGACATAATCTATGCTTTGAGATTTGTCTTCCACAAATTATATTTAACAAAATAAGCTACTACCTACAGGTTGTTTGTTCTCGCTACCCTAATACCCCCTTCCGGATCACTACCTTGTTGAGGTGAAGGGGCTTGTGCACTTAAATGAAGCTGTGAGCTATCCTATGTTGGGTCACCCAAGATAAGAAGGTCATAGCAGAGATGTCAGACAAATCATGGTCCACTGGAGAAGGAATTGGCAACCCACTACAGTATCTTTGCCAAGCAAACCGTATGGATGAGCACAGCTAGAGGCATAATGATACAGGTGTGCTACAGTCCACAGGGTCATGAATAGTCAGACACAACTGAATTACTGAGCAACAACAACCCCAACTCCAATATTGTATCACTCAGATAATAGCTAAGCGAGAGAGGTATAAGATAGAAACTATTATAAACATTAAGGAATCCAATCAAGTAATGAGGAAGGCATATAAAGGGATTTGGGTTGTTGGGGAGGGCCTAGATAATCATGGACCGGTATTGCCCTGTTGACATGAGGTATTTAATGTTGCCTAGAATATCATGGGAGTTGCTTTGCTGTTAGCCATCCTGTTTGGGATAAGCCATGTCATACTTATCAATATGTGATGTATGGACGGTACCCAGCCAGGTTTGGTGTCTAAATGCTGCAATTTCTTCAGGGAGTTTTATAAAACAGTTTATGTGGGACTCCCAGGAAAGAAGGTCATGAATTGAGGGGCACCCGGTTGATGGTTCTGTAGAGGTCCATTAGAACAAGGGAAGGGTCTGAGCAGATGCCATGTCTGCAGAAGGGATATTTCCATTAGCAACCATACAATGCAGCTTTCCTGGAAAGAGGAAGCCAGATAAATGACACTAATATGCTACAGGGCTGGAGGGAGAAAGAAAGATGGCCGTTAGCCGCACAGTCTCCTCACCACAGGGGGCACACTAGTTACATGAATGCCATGTGGGGCTCCACCCTTGTTATCCATGAATATGTTGTACTGTGTTGTACTGTTGCCATTAAAGGTGTGATCTGTTTTGTATACTCATAAACATTGTGTGTATTTCATTCTAGTCTCCAAATGAAAACACTTATTTTACTAAGCTGACTTATTTCCTAATGTTCCCGCTGGTCCTTTCCTAAGGGACCCTTGCCTTTTCTGGTGTTGACTATGCAGGCCGGGCACTGAGATTTAACTTCAAATTCACAACTTAGACAGATTCCTGTAACAGAAGGCAGGAGGTGTTGGGGTGCATGAGTCGTTGTTTTCTCACGTTATCTCAATATGACCTTTTTATACATTCATCTGTTCTATCAGCGGTGGAGAACTTGAAGCTTAATGGCCAGGTCTTCTTCATGTTTTGACTTGGAGGATTCTTAAATATTTGTGCAGGACAAGCCATTGTTACCTAAAGGGGTAAAAAATGACTAGGGACCATTGTCAAGTGATTTAAAAAAGGTACCCCCACCTTGTACAACATGATAGTGCCCAAAAATCAGTAGAAATGTGCACTTATTTCAAATATTAAACTGTCAGGGTTATTTACTAGAGTTTGGTCCTAGTGAGTAAGATGCACTAAATGTGTATACTGTAATTACAATATGGTGGGTTTCCCTTTTTATAAGCCACTATTTCTTC
>JAPZIH010000970.1:0-88309 GCA_027410445.1 Discoglossus pictus
TTGCAGCAGAGATCAAGAGTCCTTCAGGACTGTATTGCACACTGTGTACAGTAGCCTAGCTATGGTTTTCCCTATTGATGCAGTATCACCTACACTCACCTCCTCTCAGTAAGACTGCAAGTTAGTTATGATTCCAAAAAGGCTGCTGGTCCCATTGAGTGTAGATGGCTCTGGAAGGGAGTGTATGCTGCAGGATTGGCTGGAATGTGTCTGCAGACTGTGACATGCAGGGTCAAAGTTTGCTCAATGATAAAGTATAGAGGGGGCGCGTTGAATATCGCATATGTTCGCTAGTTTCGCCGCTAACGCGAACAGTCTAATTTCGCCGGGAACAGTCAGCCGGTGAACTAATCGCGACATCTCTAAACCTCACTTTAAGGCACCTTAACCTGGGGACAAGGTTGGCTTGGCTTATCAGAATTGCCTCAGAGCCTTAAAAACTTGCCAACCCCCTAATCAAACACTCACTAGCATACTGGAAATGGGCCAAGAAACACAGGGGTTTGTTCCCTGGATCCACCCAAGATGACCCCAATTCTTGACCACCCTCAGTGGCCCCGAAACACATGACACAACATCACAACACTGGTGGAGGTCAAGGAAACTAGAATAGACCTGGAGACTGGTTAGTAATGGGCCAGATGCTCACCTATGAGGAACTGAGGGATAAGCATGAGCTACCGCTGTCAGAACATTACAATTACTGTAGGCTGAGGCATTTCACACACTCCCTGACCCAGAAACAGGGGACACCGGTCTTAAATTGGTTCTCTAAAATTTGTAAAGATAAACCTCTATCAAGGGGGATCATTGGGTCGCTTTACAAATATAAAACATTTGTTACTGGTTGAAGCGACACTGGGGGAAGGACCGGAGTAGGGGAGCTCTGGAGACCCTTCAGAAGCAACCGGCGGCAAAATCATCCCAGGAAAGGAGAGGTAGCTTACTGAAGCCTGCCCTAGGGTAACCCAAGGGTGATTGCCCAGATTAGATATTGTAAATAATAAACTAATACTGCTGGAGGGATGATAGCTAAAAGGACTTTGGTGTTTCCTGCAGATATACTCTTTACTATTGTCTGTTTTTACCATGTTTTAGGTATCTCTTGAATTGCAATCACAATAAAAAATATGAAAAAATATTAACCTAAAAAGTAAAAATAAGAAGGACTAGCCAGCTAACTTTCACAAAATGTCTTTATTGTAAATATGTATTTTTGCACAACTGTTATGCAAGACTGTTCAAAAATGCTTTATTTTTCATTACATGCTGTACGCCTTCTGACAATAAAATAATTTAAATGCAAAAATTAGGTATTGTTGCAGCAACCAGAAAAATTGATGTTAGTTTGCCAGGCACAAAGTGCCCTAAATCATTGCATCTTGAACCCTAGTTGATGGCGGATAAGTCACGCAAGTCATCCGGCATTCAGGGATTAAATACAGCAGCGTTTGGACCATTATTAGCTCAAGGCAGCTCATCTATCAGGCCTTTTTTAATCAAATGTATGGCCCACTATCAGTCCCTTCGGGATCCATCCCTCATTCATCTTAATAAAGGTGAGGTAATCTAGACTTTTTTGACCTAGGCGACTTCTCTTCTCAGTGACAAAACCTCCTGCTGCACTGAATGTCCTTTCTGACAGGAAACTTGAAACGGGGCAGGACAGAAGTTCTATGGCAAATTGGGATAGCTCAGGCCAAAGGTCAAGCGTGCACACCCAGTAGTCAAGGGGTTCATCGCTCCTTATAGTGTCAATATCTGACGGTCGAGTCGTTCTCTGAGGGTGGACCCCAAAGGGCTGTGGCGATGCATAGGACTTAAAAAGCTCTGCATGTCTTCCATCAACATGTCTGTAAAGCATCCTCTCCTTGCCGGCGTGGTCGTGGGAGGAGGAGGATTATGTTCACCTCTTCCGCTGTTAGATTGCCGTTGTGCTGTGACATCACCCTTAAACGCTGTGTAACGCATACTTTTTAATTTATTTTGGAAGTGCTGCATCCTTTCCGACTTGTGGTAATTCGGTAACATTTCAGGCACTTTTTGCTTATACCGGGGGTCTAGTAGCGTGGACACCCAGTACATGTCGTTTTCCTTCATCCTTTTTATACGAGGGTCCCTCAACAGGCACGACAGCATGAAAGACCCCATTTGCACAAGGTTGGATACCGAGCTAGTCATGTCCCGTTCCTCGTCCTCAGTGATCTCACTGAAGGTATGTTCTTCCCCCCAGCCACGTACAACATTACGGGTATCAGATACGTGACAACGAGCACCCTGGGATGCCTGTTGTGGTTGGTCTTCCTCCTCCTCCTCAAAGCCACATTCCTCCTCTGACTCCTCTTCCTCAGAACCCTCTTCCAGCGATGCCGCAGGTCCAGCAAACGATGCTGATAAGGCTGTTTCTGGTGGTGATGGTGACCACAACTCTTCCTCTTCCTCTTCACGCTCATCTACGGCCTGATCCAGCACTCTTCGCAGGGCACGCTCCAGGAAGAAAACAAATGGTATGATGTCGCTGATGGTGCCCTCGGTGCGACTGACCAGGTTTGTCACCTCCTCAAAAGGACGCATAAGCCTACAGGCATTGCGCATGAGAGTCCAGTAACGTGGCAAAAAAATCCCCAGCTCCGCAGAGGCTGTCCTAGCACCCCGGTCATACAAATACTCGTTAATGGCCTTTTCTTGTTGGAGCAGGCGGCCAAACATTAGGAGTGTTGAATTCCAACTTGTCGGGCTGTCGAAAATCAAGCGCCTAACTGGCATGTTGTTTCACCGCTGGATATCTGTAAAGTGCGCCATGGCCGTGTAGGAACACCTGAAATGGCCACACACCTTCCTGGCTTGCTTCAGAACGTCCTGTAAGCCTGGGTGCTTATGCACAAAGCGTTGTACAGATTACACACATGTGCCAAGCACAGCACATGTGTCAACTTGCCCAAATTCAATGCCGCCAACAAATTTCTTCCGTTGTCACAAACCACTTTGCCGATCTCCAGTTGGTGTGGAGTCAGCCACTGATCCACCTGTGCCTTCAGGGTGGACAGGAGTGCTGGTCCGGTGTGACTCTCTGCTTTCAGGGAATCAACGCCAAGACGGCGTGACACTGCCGTATCCGGGATGTGGAATAGTACCTGTGGAGCTGGGGGGGGGGTGCCGTTTGTCACGACCCACTCTCTGGCTGGGGTCTGTTGACCGGATTTGGGTTACTCTGGACCTTCAGCAGCTTTGATTACAGGAACATCATGTCTCAGCCTTTGGGTTAGACTGAGCAATATTGACAGTAAGTCTGACAAATCTTACTGCAAGCATATGTCCCCGGGTAAATAATACATCTACACGCCATGTCTTGATGAAAATTATGAACAACTTTACCAGGAGGGGCTACCTTTAGTCAGCCCCTAACTGCCTCTGGCCAATCATGCAGGGTCCCTACATGGGAACCATGAGACTCCTCCCAGGTCCACCCACTAGGTGGGGCTAACTAATTCATTTGGCTCTAGCTCCCAAGAGAGAGACATCTCCCTACCCTCTGGACTTTGCACTGATTCTCTGAGTGGGAATCCCTGTAGACCCCCTGGGGTTATGGTGCCTCAGTGTCTGTAAGGGACCCTTATGTTCCTGACTACTATCATTTCAAGTGTTTACCTTCAGGACCATATGGGCAACTCCTGACTGAGAGTTTATACAATGGGGGAGGGTTGACTAATTAAAACATAGCTATCACTCCATAATACAATATACAATATAATACTAACATATTATAACCCATAACATATTTCCCCATTCCCACATGGTATCAGGGTTGGGCAGGTTTTCCACGTCAATCCCTTTTTATTCAGTAATGCTGACTTTATTTTATGGTGACAGTGGAACCCCCTACTCATTCCCCTATCCCATACCATTCACAAGCAGTGGCTCTGTGAGCCCAAACCTTTTGTTCTTCCACATGGCAATAGCATGTGGAAGATAACCCAGCCCCAAGATGGCCACTGCTGCCAGTCACAAAATGGCCCCAGCATAGTTCATGCCAAATCCAATATGGCCACTGGCTGATTCATGACAACACCTCCCCCAAGCGTGGCAGGGAGCATCTCTGATTTTCCCAGCTACGCTGATAGTCATGAATCTGCTGGTTTGGCCAGGCCCTCTGTATGCTATGCCAGTTCTCGCCTGTCCCAAGGTGCAGAGTAAAAACCTCCCCCAGCCCTTGCTCCCACTGTATAGAGCAAATTGCTCTTCCCCTGCACCCCCACCAAAGTAGTCCATGATCCCACCTCTCTCTTCTTGGGCAGCAGCATGGAAGTCACTGGGGACACAGAGGGTTGCACCCATACACTTTTCTGAGGCAAAACAGTATTTTTTGGAACCCAATAAAACAACCCCTGTCCCATAGCAACCCCTTTCCCTCCAGCCAGTCCCCACAGCTGGGCCGGGGCTTCTAAAACAGTCTCTGGGCCTATGGGACTACAAAGGGACAGCTCCTCTTGGCTTTCTTCCTCTGGTCCAGCTGTTTCCGTTGCAGCTTGGGGAGCTACGCTGCTCCCACCCAAGCTGTGCTTACACTCCTCTGACTTGGCTGGGGGGCTATGCTGCTCCCATCCAGCTGAAGTGCCGGACTCCTCCATTGCCCGGGGTTGAGCAACTTTATCCCAGTCCTTTATGTTGAACTGGATCTTTGGAGTGGTGTCTGTTCCAGTGGGCTCCTGGACACTGGTTATCCAAGGTATCTCCCCACTTGGTACACCCTCTATCATGGTGCCACTCTGCACCCATAACACTTTTGCCAAGGCTGGCATGCTTGCTGCCCTGGCTCTTTGTGCCCCTGGCACTCTCTTGCTGTGTGAGGTCAGGTTCCCTGTAGCCAGAAACCAATTCCTTTCCCTCCCCACAGTCTCTTAAATAGCCCTCCTGGGCTCTGTGCTTCACTAGCACCTCTGGGAACAACTCCCCTGGGGTGTCAGGGTACAGACAGTGGTTATCTGATGCAGGCTGGGGAATCTCATCATTCCCACCCAGCCTGGCCTCAAATGCTCCCTTTCCACCATCCATCACATAATCATCCCAAGCCTCTGGATCCATTAGCAGTTCTGGCCAACACAATTTGCCTAGAACTTCTGAGGGCAGACTTAACTTATCTGGCCCTAGCTTGTGAGCAGTTCGCACTTCCTCTGGGATTAAGCCTCTTGGGGTCTCAGGGGGAAGACATGGATTATCTGCCCCCACCCAGGGAACATTCCACTGGGTCTCTGGCTCTTTAGGCTGGTGACTAGGCCCTGACACAGTCGCTGCATGTTCTAGGGGCAAACATTCTCCATCCCCAGGAGTTGGCAAAAGAACAGTGTTTACCCCATCCCACTCCTCACTTTGTTTACCGTCCATAAAAGCCTCTCCCCAGTTCCAGTGAGCATACTTACTCTGGTACATACCGTCTGAGTTGTAAGGGTCTGGTGAGCCGTCCTCCCATCTGGATGGGCCAAAATACTTCTTGGGTATCGCATCCCACAATTGAACATACTTAGCCTCCAGTTGCTGCTCTTGCCGAACCAGGGGTTCTAGCAAAGGAGCCTCCGGGAACCATGGTTCCAGTCCCAGACCACGGCAGCGTTCAACAAACAAGTTATTATGCCTCCTTGCAGTCCCCATGCCCCATTCCGGATCCCCATTCAGAATCTCCTCGACCCCATATTCTAGATCCAAACAAAAATAGAGGTCCTCTCTCCGGCCACCGAAGTACTCTATCCTGGCAAGGTACTGTTCCTCCAAGTCCATCTCTTTCTCTACCAGTTCCTCCAACCAGCTTGCCTGCTCATGGCCATGCCATAATTGCAGGAATGCCATCCATTGATTTAGCAGGACCCTTCCTCTTTAGTCCTCTTGGATAAATCCGTCAATGCTGTCTTTATCATACTGGAACTGTTTAAATTTCTGATATGCCAGTTTGACTCTTACTGGCATCTCTGCAGGGTTGACCCCAAGCCTTTGCTGAGCTTGGACACTCACCCCTGTACATTCTTCCTGTATTTGCTGCTTATTAGGTTCAGTCCTTAAATTGCCTCTTCCAGCGTTATCTCCCCGGGGCAAAACTCCCTGGCTACACTGAACCTGCGTCTTGCCTCCTTGGACATGTCCTCATACTGCTGTTCCATTTCTGGTCCTTCTTAGAGTATCTCACCACTTGCCACCAATTGTCACGACCCACTCTCTGGTTGGGATCTGTTGAGCGGATTTGGGTTACTTTGGACCTTCAGTAGCTTTGATTACAGGAACATCATGTCTCAGCCCTTGGGTTAGACTGAGCAATATTGACAGTAAGTCTGATGAATCTTACTGAAAGCATATGTCCCCGGGTAAATAATACATCTACACGCCATGTCTTGATGAAAATTATGAACAACTTTATTTGGAAAACAACATCTTTTAAACAGGCATACAACATTACCAGGAGGGGCTACCTTTAGTCAGCCCCTAACTGCCTCTGGCCAATCATGCAGGGTCCTTACGTGGTAACCATGAGACTCACAGGTCCACCCACTAGGTGGGGCTAACTAATTCATTTGGCTCTAGCTCCCAAGAGAGAGACATCTCCCTCTGCACTGATTCTCTGAGTGGGAATCCCTGTAGACCCTCTGGGGTTATGGTGCCTCAGTGTCTGTAAGGGACCCTTATGTTCCTGACTACTATCATTTCAAGTGTTTACCTTCAGGACCATATGGGCAACTCCTGACTGAGAGTTTATACAATGGGGGAGGGTTGACTAATTAAAACATAGCTATCACTCCATAATACAATATACAATATAATACTAACATATTATAACCCATAACATATTTCCCCATTCCCACATGGTATCAGGGTTGGGCAGGTTTTTCACGTCAATCCATTTTATGCAGTAATGCTGACTTTATTTAATGGTGACAGTGGAACCCCCTACTCATTCCCCTATCCCATACCATTCACAAGCAGTGGCTCTGTGAGCCCAAACCTTTTGTTCTTCCACATGGCAACAGCATGTGGAAGATAACCCAGCCCCAAGATGGCCACTGCTGCCAGTCACAAAATGGCCCCAGCATAGTTCACGCCAAATCCAATATGGCCACTGGCTGATTCATGACACCGTTGATGTGGAGCAAGACATAGCAGCAGCAGAAGAGGACTCAGCCAAGGAGGTTATGGAAGAGGATGGAGTAGGAGGAGTAGAGGAGGTGGCAGCAGGCCTGCCTGCAAGTCGTGGCAGTGTCACCAACTCCTTTGCAGAGCCACGTATTCCATGCTTGGCAGCCGTCACCAGGTTTACCCAATGCGCAGTGTAGGTGATATACCTGCCCTGACCATGCTTTGCAGACCAGGTATCAGTGGTCAGATGGACCCTTGCCCCAACACTGTGTGCCAGAGATGCATTACTTCCTTTTGCACAATCGAGTACAGGTTGGGCATTGCCTTTTGTGCAAATAAATTTTGGCCGGTTACTTTCCACTGCGGTGTCCCAATAGCTACACATTTTTTGAACGCCTCAGACTCCACCAGCTTGTATGGTAAAAGCTGGCGGGCTAAGAGTTCAGACAAGCCAGCTGTCAGTTGCCGGGCAAGGGGGTGACTTTGTGACATTAGCTTCTTACGCTCAAACATGTCCTTGACAGACACCTGACTGTGGGCAGATGAGCAGGGACTGCTCAGGGCGAGACACGGAGTGGCGGATGGTTGAGAGGGGGCAAGCAGGGCAGCAGTGGTTGACGTGGCTGAAGATGCTGGACCAGGGGGAGGATGGCGGCTTTGACTTTGTGTGCTGCTTGTACTCATGTGTTGATCCCATAGGCGTTTGTGATGTGACATCATGTGACTTCGCAAAGAAGTTGTACCTAGGTGGGTGTTGGACTTCCCACGACTCAGTTTCTTTTCGCACAGGTTGCAAATGGCATCGCTGTTGTCACAGGCAGACACACAAAAAAAAATGCCACACTGCTGAGCTCTGCAGTGACGGCATTCTAGTGGTGGCAACAGCATGCGTTGACTGGCGTGCTGTCTGGCTGACCCCGGGTGCCGATGCATGCTGTCTGACTGTGCCACAAGCTACTTGCGACGACCTCCCCTTGCTTCCAACTCGTCTCCTCCTCCTCTCTGTCTCCCCATCTGAACTTTCCTCCTGTTCTTCTTTTCTTATAGCGGGCACCCACGTGACATCTACGGACGCATCGTCATCATCAACCGCTTCACTTGTATCTGACAACTCAACAAAGGAAGCAGCACCGGGTACAACATCATCATCATCAGACCGTACGTCCATGTGTGTAATGCTGCCTGACTGGGACATATCCCTGTTATATACATCCTCTGGCACTAATGTTTGCGCATCACTCATTTCTTCCAACGGATGTGTAAATAACTCTGCTGATGGATCAAGTGAAGGCTGTGGTGCTAGTGTTGGTGGGGGCGGCAGGTGGGCGAGTGGTAACTGGAGAGGTGCCCGAAGCTAAGCTGGAGGAGGATGGTGCGTCTAGGTTCCTAGCGGAAGCTGTAGAAGATTGGGTGTCCTGTGTTAGCCAGTCAACCATGTCCTCAGAACTTTTCAAGTTCAGGGTCCATGGCCTCTGAAAACTGGGCATTATTCTAAGGCCAAATCACAGCACCACGACCACGACGGCCCCTGCGGGGTGGCCTGCCTCTGCCTGTCCTTTTTTTTCCGATTAGTGGTACTATGCGTGCAAGCTACTGTGACACCAGATATGAGTGGCACTGTGCACTGGCAAAAGTTGGCACAGTAGACGCAATAGGCCTCACACACATGCCTGTAGGCAGGCAACTGATATTCAATCGATTACAGTCAAAAAAGTGTTGTTTTATTTCACTGAGCACAATATAAGCTGTGAGCCTAACACAGGCAGGCAACTGAAATTAGATTAAAGGAAAAAAGGTTGTTTTTTTTTTCAATGTATGGTACACCAACTATGACTGGTAAAACAGAGCAGAATATTAGCTGTGAGCCTGACACAGGCAGGCAACTGAAATTAGATTACAGGAAAAAAATGGTTGTTTTCAATGTATGGTACACCACCAGGTATGAGTAGTGAAAATAAGCACAATATAAGCTGTTAGGTGTTAGCCTGTTACACACACACACTGGCAGGCAGGCAAATTCAATTAGATTACACAGAAAAAAATAATAAAATAAAATACATGATGTTCTAGCCCTAAAAAGGGCTTTTTGGGTTGCTGTCCTTGCAGCAGATATCAGATGAGTCCTTCAGGTCTGTAGTGGAAGCTAAATACACAGCCTGACTATCTATTTCCCTATTAAATCAACAGCAGCTACACTATCTGTCCTCTGACAACGAATGCAGCTTCAGAATGATTCTAAAATGGATGCTGTCCTTCAGATGGAAGGCTCTGGAAGGGAGTGTATGCTGCTGATTGGCTGGAATGTGTCTGCTGACTGTGAGGTGCAGGGTCAAAGTTTCATCAATGATAAAGAATAGGGAACAAGAGCATGTGTCCGCAGTCTGCTGCGAGCGCGAAAGTGCCAAAATCGCAGTGAATAGTCCGCGGGCGAACTGTCCGGGACATCTCTACTAATACCTCTGATTCAATGAGAAAAAAGGGCTCTGCAGGCTTCTCCCTAACTGCAATATATTCTTCTACACAGTACATTGACATTTAATAAAGCACTGTTAGATAAAAAATAGCTATAAGCAAAATTAGATGGGAAAATAAATAATAATATGTTTCTTGGGGGTCCCTTTAAATCTGTTGCACCAGTTTACGTTTCTCAGTCTCTGGAATGAAGAGCAACACTATGTTACATTTCTGTAGACTTGTCCCAGCGTTATACTATACTAGCCACTTGCCCGTCAAAAATTACCGCAACAAAATTTGAAGCCTGGCAATGCTGTTTGTCAAACAGTGCAAGGTTCTCCCCCTTCTAACTTGTGGGCCTCGCCAACCCACATCTTTCGTGCCCCTCAATGAGCGCTGAAGCCTCTCCCCCCTCTACTTTCCTTTGGCGCTGATCATGAGCCCCGCAATGAGTGGCTTTGTCTCTCATTGCAGGGGTCGGCCAACCCGCACCTTTGGCGCTCATTGCAAGCCTCTCCCCACTCCCTCCCTTGTTTCTTTGCCCTCTGTCCCTACACTGATTTTTTCCCCCTTATATCCCTCCCCGTGTCTGTCCCCCCTCTCTCACCCCTGTGACTCTTTCTCTCCCCTGTATCCCTTTAAACCCTCTCCCCACTCTCTCTCCTCTGTGCTCCTGTTTGCATTAAGGGGTTTGAAACCATTTGCGGGCTTCGGGAAATTTAACCAGTTACATATCAAATAAGCTTGCAACCTCACTTACAGGCTCCCTGCCTCTCCCGCTGTGCTGTGTGTGAGGTTGTAAGATAATTTTTTTAATTAATTGGCGTCTTTTGGCGGTCTCTCAGTGGATTCCGAGTTATTGGCTTGAAAAAAATGGCAGCTGTTAAATCCAAGACGTACTCGACTTGACTCTCTCTCTCTCATTTCTTTCTCTCTGACTCTATCGCTCCTGGTGCACTCTTTCTCTGTCTGTATGCTCTCGCTCTCTCTGCACTTTCTCTCTCTAGGCGCTCTCTTTCTTGGTGAGCTCTTTCTGTGCACTATCTCTGTCTCTCTGCTCTCTCTCTTTCTGTGTGCTCTCTGCATTCTCTCTGCGCTCTTTCTGTCTGTGCACTCTCTCTCTCTCTCTGTGCTTTCTGTCTGTGCACTCTCTCTTTGTTTGCTCTCTCTCTCTCTGTGCACTCTTTCTCTCTGTGCGCTCTCTCTCGCTCTCTGTGTGTACTGTCTGTGTGTGCTCTCTGTCTGTGTGCACTCTCTCACTCTGTACCACTCTCTCTCTGTGTCGATCTCTGTGTGTTCTCTCTTTCTGTGCGCTCTCTCTCTCACTGTGCGCTCTCTCTCTCTGTCTACACTCTCTCTCAGTGATCTCTCTCCCTTGCTGTTTGTGTGGGCGCTGTCTGTGTGCACTATCTCTCTTTGTACTCCTCCTTCACTGTGTTGATCTCTGTATGCTGTCTGTGTGTGCGCTCTTTCTCTGTGCACTGTTTCCGTGTCTCTCTCTCTCTCTGTGCGCTCTCTGCCCTCTGTCTGTGCACTCTCTCTCTGTGCTCTCTCTGTCTGTGCACTCTATCTTGCTCTCTGTGTGTGCTGTCTATGCCCTCTCCCTCTTTGCGCTCTCTTTCTGTGTTTTCTCTCACTCTCTGTGTGAGCTGTCTGTGTGTGCTCTCTCGCTGTACTCCTCCCTCTCTGTGTAGATTACTGTGAGCTCTCTCTGTGTCACTCTCTGTCTCTGCTCTCTCTGTCTCTGCTCTCTGTTTTGGCACTCTCTCTCTGTGTGCTCTTTCTCTCCCACTATTTTTGTGTGCTGTGAGTACTCTCTCTCTGTCATTCTCTGTGCGCTATCTTTGTGTATGCTCTCTCTGTGGCTCTCTCTCTCTGTGGCTCTCTTACTTTCTCTGCTCTCTCTGTGCACTCTCACTGTCTGTGCGCTGTCGTTTGCTCTCCATGTGCACTGTCTGTGTCTGATCTCTCTGTGTGCATTCTCTCTCTCTATATATACCCCTCCCTGTCTGTGTGCTCTCTCTGAGAGTCTCTCTCTCTCTCTTTGCACGCTCTGTCTCTCTGTGTGCTCTCTGTCTGTGCACTCTTTCGCTCTGTGCACTCACTGTCTGTGCTCCCTCTCTCGCTCTTTGTGTGCTGTCTGTGTGCTCTCTCCCTCTGTACCCCTCCCCCTCTGTCGATCTCTGCGTGTGTGCTTTTTCTATCTGTACTCTATGTGCACTGCTGTCTGTGTGCAATCTCGGTCTCTGTGCCCCTCACTCTCTTTGTCAATTTATGTGCGCTCTCTGTCTGTGCACCCTCTCTGATTTCTATCTCTGCACTCTCTGTCTGTGCACCCACTCTGCTTTCTATCTCTGTACTCTCTCTCTGTGTGCTCTGCCTTTGCACCCTCTCTGCTTTCTATCTCTGCACTCTCTGTCTGTGTACCCACTCTGCTTTTTATCTCTGCACTCTCTCTCTGTGCTCCCTCTCTGCTTTCTATCTCTGTACTCTCTCTTTGTGTGCTCTGTCTGTGCACCCTCTCTGCTTTCTATCTCTGCACTCTCTCTCTGTGTGCTCTGTCTGTGCACTAGCTCTGCTTTCTATCTCTGCACTCTCTGTGCTCCTTCTCTGCTTTCTATCTCTGTTTTCTATCTCTGTACTCTCTCTCTGTGCGCTCTGTCTGTGCACCCTCTCTGCTTTCTATCTCTGCACTCTCTCTCTCTGTGTGCTCTGTCTGTGCACCCTCTCTGCTTTCTATCTCTGCACTCTCTCTCTGTGCGCTCTGTCTGTGCACCCTCTCTGCTTTCTATCTCTGCACTCTCTCTCTCTGTGCGCTATGTCTGTGCACCCTCTCTGCTTTCTATCTCTGCACTCTCTCTCTGTGCGCTCCGTCTGTGCACTCTCTCTGCACTGTCTTTGTGCTCCCTCACTGTCTGTGTGTGCTCTTGCTCTGTAATTCTCTCTCTGTACCCCTCCCTCTCTGTACCTGTCTCTCTCTCTGTACCTCCCTCTCTCTCTCTCTCTCTCTCTCTCTCTCTCTCTCTGTACCTGTCTCTCTCTCTCTCGCTCTCTGTACCTCCCTCTCTACCTTTGCTGTCTTTCACTAAAATGCAAATGGCCGCCATGCTTCTGTTAAGATCTGGTGTTAGGCCCCACCCCCACTTACGTCATGGCAACGCCCCCTTTATGATGTCAGCGTTAGCAACATTTTCTGCTGCTCACAACTATATATGGTGAACTAGCGACTTGCCCGTCAAAAAATTACGGCAATGAGATGTGTATGTTTGGAAAGTCTTCGTCCGATGGTCTTCACGCAGTGTCTGTTGTAAAAGAAAAATTAAAAAGTTATTTGATTTGAATTTATTTGTAATGAATAACATATTCCATTATTTTGGTCTATTGTATCTGTTATGGTGAATTTTTCTGGTATTCTGTTTTTTGTGCAACCTTTTAAAAATACTTTAATTGTATTTGTATATTCCAGTTATACTTTTTTTATACTGTAATTATTAATGTTTTTTTTATTTTGGATATGATTGCAATGTTTTTAGCATTATCCTGTTTGTGTCCACCACTTTTGCTATGCTAATTTAGACTTCTTTGTAAGGCTTATAGCTTCTTAAACAATAAATAAGAATATTAGTTTACTTTGCTATGTGTTTGTGGGATTTTTGGTACAATCCTGTTTTGTGTCTACCATATGTTGCATACTTTATTTGCTTAATTAATCTTTTTTATGAAGGTTAAATGTTTTTCCTATTTTGGATATGATGGCTATGTTTTTAGCCTTATCTTATTTTGTATCCACCACTTTTGGTTAGCTTATTTAGGCTTCTTTGTAAGGCTTATAGATTATTAAACATTAAAGAAGAATATTAATTTACTTTTCTATGTGTTTGTGTGATTTTTGGTACAATCCTGTTTTGTGTCCCCCATATGTTGCACATTTTATTTGCTTAATTAGTCTTTTTTATGAGGATTAAATATTGTTGTACATTGAAAATGAATGTTTTTCCTATTTTGGATATGATGGCTATGTTTTTAGCATTATCCTATTTTGTGTCCACCACTTTTGGTATGCTTATTTAGGTTTCTTTGTAAGGCTTATAGGTTCTTAAACATTAAAAAATAATATTAATTTACTTTGCTATGTCTTTTTGTGATTTTTGGTCCAATCCTATTTTGTGTCTACAACTTTTGGTATGCTTATTTAGGCTTCTTTGTAAGGCTTACAGGTTCTTAAACATTAAAGAAGAATATTAATTTACTTTGCTATTTGTTTGTTTGATTTTTGGTACAATCCTATTTTGTGTCTACCATATGTTGCATACTTTATTTGATTAATTAGTCTTTTTATGAAGGTTAAATGTTTTTCTACAGTGAAAATGAATGTTTTTTTCTATTTTTGTATATTATGGCAATGTTTTTAGCATTATCCTCTTTTGTGTTCACCACTTTTTGGTTGCTGCATTTGTTATATTGGCGGCCATTAAACATATATAGTTCCTTTATATTTTCTACTCGTTATACTTTACCTTGATTGAAGTGTCGAATGACAGAGGGTCCCCTCCTGCCAATCTTAATCTGCCGGTCTTCTTGTAGTGTCTGTTTGAAAAAAGAATGTGAAATGCTTAATTGTATATTTCTTCTTTTTGTTTTAGCAAAGCATGGTCTTTTTCAGCATGTAATGTATTTTTCTATCTTACCTCTTCTTCTTTCTTTGTGTTCTTTAAAAGGGATTCTGGTTCACAATGCACGGTGCAAATTCTTTAGTGACGCTGTTGATGCAGAGTCTGTTTGAATATAAAAAAAAAGGAGAAAGATTGAGCTTTAGGTTTCATATGTATTAGTGTCATCTTATTATGTGCTATGAATTACAATAAATTAATGTCATTTAAATATACTTCTTTAATTAGTTTCAATTAACATTAGTTTGTTTTAGGGCCTACACACATAAATGTGCATGTCAGATGTCACTATACATGATACACATATCACATGAATCACATTTTCATAGTTAAAGTTGTTTTTTTTTTGTCCTGTCTTGATATATTATAGCTTACCTCTCAGTTGCAATTTGCACAGTGTAAAGTAGGAAATTAGGAAATAATTCTCTTTTCAAGTAACAGCAGCAGTTCACTATACAGTCACTCCGTTCATCACCTGAGTAGAAATGTACAATTTTCTGTAAAGTAGGCAGTATTTATAAACTTTCAGGTGCCTCAGACCGTTAGAACGCAATACGCATGCGCTATTTGCGTTTCAGCTTACAATTTGCGTTCCATCCGCCATTTTATGTGTAGTAGTTTTCCAAGTGATGGTTAATATCATTGTGGTACGTGCCGCATAGTATGTGTTTCAGTTTGCGAGACACTGTAGTATTGTTACGTGTGTAGCCTCGTTTTCGTTTTGTTCGGCGGGCCATTTTTTCTCTCGCTTAGGTGATTTTTCGGCGGTTTAAATTACTCTTTTTGGACTTAAATGGACGTGTAAATTAACTTTTCAAGGTGCTGGATGCCCCCCCCTTGCTGTAAGTAAGCATTTTATGTGTTCGTTGTGTTTATTTATTGTGTTTCTGATGTTTTCATATACGCCGTTTTCGGACGTTTTTTTGCATGTTCGGAATGGGTTGTAGCGCGGCCGTATTTTTTGGCTTTTTTTCTAAATCATTGCGTGTGGGACGCAGTTGTTTTTTTTTTTCTAAGTCGTGCGTGTGTGTGTTAACCGCGTGTGAGGCACCATTGAGTTTTTTTTCTAAGTAGTGCGTGTGTGTGTTAACCGCGTGTTGTGCGAGCCCGCAAGCGTTAACAACAACTTGTATGCTCACAACTATATATGTGATATGTGATAGCCCCATTGTGTGACTATCTCCATCTTGTCCCGGGAGACTCTCTCTAACTGCCACTAAGTAACAGTCTAGAACCCTAGATATTAACACTTGGACTGCAGTGGGTACCCATTACACCCATCAGCTAACAACTTGTACACATTACACATATTATATACATTAATAATTACTAATTACTAATTACTGAGGTTCCACTTGGTACTGGATGAATTTCCATGTTGTGAGCCTGAAAGACAGAGACTTCCCGCTCTACGTGTGTCTATATCAGTGTTTCTGAGAGGAAGGAAAATGTAGTCTGAGTTAAAGATACCACATGAATTGGGTAGAAAAGAGTGACAATGAGGCGAGATTGACCTGTAAGACAATAGTACATAACGGCAAAAGCTGTCCTTGGAAATCCCGGTTAGCTGGCATCCTGTCCATGGCTCCATGCACTATAACCCAAGCTCCTTTCAATTTCATTATACTACAGAGGTAAGCATCGCCAACATACAAACACATCCATGTAAACATACACAGATAAAAATATTTTGCTATGTCAATTTACTATGAGAGTATAAAAAACAAATAACATAAAAACAGGAATGTATTTATCTGTACTGAACTTTCTTCTGGATCTAATGATGTTTCTGATATAAGATTGATAGCGGATGTCCCTGAGTGGCTGGTGTATATTCCTCCCACAGTCATTATTCATGTAACAGGGGTATGATAAGTCTGTATTTGTGGCACACTGTATTTGTGGCACACTGTCCATCATGAGTCTTGAAGTATAGTGGCCAGTTTTCTACTTTCCACAGCTCTCTCTCATCAGGTACGTAGATTGTTCTTATGTTTGGCCTCCTTTTTAGCTTAAATATTTCTCTAAATGAAGTCCATGATTTTATGAAGGTTTGTACCTTACACTTCCAGTTGTCCATGGCCAATTTCTGCTGCTCAACATCAATCCTGTCCATGTTCTTTAGATGACGGCATTCGCCATAGTCACAAGGCAACATCACAACAAATTCAGATGCTTTGTTTGGCAGGTTTCGATTGGTTTGTCTCCCAATGGACAGATTCAAGCACAGACACTTGACTGGGGCCATTTGCATTGGGATAATTGTTTCATGTGGATTTTCAGATGGAATTTGCTCTTTTTTCTGAACAGATGGTATGGCAGAGGATCCAAAATAATGCACAGCACATATGGCAGCCACGACCAGGCAGATTAATACTGCAATCAAGACCACTAAGAGGATCCACACAAACATGGCGGTGGGCAGCATATTTTTCAATCTTCAGTATGAAAAACTTCAAAAGCAGCAACTGAACACTGGCCTGTACATGAGCTTCTTATATAGTACTGGATGTAGAGTGTTGATGATGTCACATGATGATGTCATGAAGCAGGGAAGGCAGAATGCAGCATTTAAAAAAATACTGTTTTGAAAAATTATGTCTGACAGTTAAACATATGGTCAAATTAATAATGTACCATATTCAAAGATAAATATACCAAAATGAACAGTTATTTGGACAGTAAATTACTAATGTGGTGCAATGTGTATTAACTAAACATGATGACAAATGTTTTTAGCTAATGAGCTTCTTCAAATTAGTAAAGTATAAAAATATGACCATAGTAGTCCTTTAATAAGAGTATAGGAGTATAATATAAATCTATCACCAAGTAAAATTAAAAGGATACATATAAATAAGTATAAATGTAATTGATCATTATTAAAAAGTCAAAGTGGATATATCATTATGGTAACAAAATGCTGGTGAATAAATTAAAAATGACGGACAAAAGAACGAAGATAGATAACATTTATAGAGTGGGACAATGTCTATCTAGACTAGATCACATAGCAAGTGCGTTTGAGGAGTATTACTCCAAATTATATAATTTAAAAGAAGACCCTCAGTTTGTAATGTCAGCTTTGAAGGAAATTCAGGAATTTCTGAATAGGTTTGAACTACCTCAAATATCTGAAACAGAAACTTTGATGCTTAATGCAGAGATTTCGGAAAAATACATTTCAGAAGCTATTTTAAAACTGAAATTGGGTTTAGCTCCAGGACCCGATGGGTAACATTTATAGAACATTTATAGAAAAAACACTCACAGCTAAATTTGTCAGCTTAAGGCAGCTAATAGAATAAGGCCACAAGTATTGCAATTCCATGGCCTCACAAAGTTGAGAAAGTGGAAGTTTGACCTGGGCTAGTCCTAAAATGATCTAGAGAAATAGTTAATGTTAGGAAAAGGGGGAGAGTATTATGGACTCTTCTCTGTTTTGCAGTTACGGCTCTGCCTTTACAGGCCTGGATCATGGGCAACTCGTACATTTATTGGGAGGAAATTTTTTATTACATTTGCTTACAACAAATTACAAAATAGTGTTCAATGTATCAAAAACATATACAAAAATACAATTAAAAACAAAATGTCATATCTATATTTTCCCAACAATCTGTAGTTTGTTCTTTTACATATACTTCTTTTATATCTAATTATGCGATTAATCACAGAGTCCGTAGTTAAAATAATTTGTTTTGATGATTTTAAAACACCTCGCTTGCCATAAATGATATATTACTATACAATTAATTACATATAAAGTGCATTTGTTAATCTTATCTGCCCAATTGATATTTCCATATACTAATTCAGCATAGGACTGCCCTTTAAAGTTGGGTATTTTAAGAAGTATGGACATTTCTGTCCATATTGCTAAACTGAAGGGACAGTCACCCAAAAAATGAGACATTGTTTCTAACATCCCTGAACATTCTTCTCTCGGGCAATTTCGTTCCTCCAATTTTTTAAATGGGCTCGCAGGACGGCGGCAGTAAAGGAGCACGGCTTGCAGTTGGGGTTGGAACCCAATCGGGTACATTTTAGATGGTTTGGGCAGTGAGGCATGTGATGGGATGGGGTCTTACAGGAGATAGTTCAGTACACACGGTTGGGCACAACTCCAGACATCTTGGTAATACATGCAGGTGGTAATGACCTGGGATTGATGCCCGTGAAATGCCTTATCGATAATATAAAGAGGGATTTGCGCCGGTTACACTACCTTTTTCCTAGGACAGTGTTGCTTTGGTCGCACATGGTGCACTGGTTTAAATGGCGCACGGCCATGGGTGACGCCATCATGGGGAAGTGCCGTAGGAAGGTCAACAAGATAATTGCATCGTTCATCAGAAATTTGGGTGGAACATCTGTTAGACACAGGGCGTTAGAGGTGGAGGATGCTAGAGCATTTTACATAGCAGACTGAGTGCACTTAAATGAAATAGGCCTTAGAGTTTTCAGTTTGGGGCTGGAGAATGGCATAGCCATGGCTATGTGGATACATGGAGGTGTGAGCGCTGAAAGTTAGAGTTGGCCTCCTTCTAAGTGGGTGTACTCCGTGGTTGGCCAGGTTTGAGTTGGTGGTCACAATCCGGCACGATAGAAGCATGCCTTGTGGACTGGTTATGTGCGTTGAGTGGCGCAGGTTGGGTAGAGTTGTGGAGGGGGTGTAGCTGGTTTTTTTGGGGCTTCTGGGGAGGGGCGTGCGCAAAGAGTTGGGTAGAGGTTTACGCATGTGGCGGGTTATGCTTGCCCTGGATGGTTCAGTTACAGTTATAACTGTTATTTAATGTATTTTGACCCACGGAGGGGTAAGGGGGGTCCCCAGGTCAGTTACAAGGGATGGGGGTGGGCAAGCATAGCTTAGGGGTTACGCCAAAAAGTTAAGGGAAGTATAAGTTTAGCTAAAAGTGTGTAATAAAGAGGATGTGGCCTAATTTACACCCCAATTACGGCTACGTGTGTTTATTTATTCATGTGTGATGTAAGTTAATGGGAATCGCCATGACCTGGGCTAGCCCTAAGATGGGAATGTAAGGGTGATAGGGGGGTTAACAGTGGTTGTGTAAGCTCAGCTCATGGCAAAAGGGAGAGGAGTGTAGGCGCACTGAAAGGGGGGGCAGCAGCAGAGAGTATGTTTAGAGCAGCACGAGTTGACAAACTATAGGGATCTGCCCTCCTCCCACCCCGATGGTTTAAGACGGGGAAGTTGGTTGTTATATTAAAAGAAAAAAAAGTTTTAAAACACGGGTAAAGGATGAATAATGGTAGAGGAATAAGAGACGGATTGGAGGTTGGTGTTAGCAACGCCTAACGAGTCGTCACAGCCTTTATATGGCGGGTTATGCTTGCCCTGGATGGTTCAGTTACAGTTATAACAGTTATTTAGTGCATTGGGACCCAAGGAGGGGTAAGGGGGTCCCCCGGTCAGTTACAAGGGATGGGGGTGGGCAAGCATAGCTTAGGAGTTATGCCAAAAAGTTTAAGAAAGTATAAGTTTAGTTAAAAGTGTGTAACAAAGAGGCTAATTTATATCTCACTTACGGCTACGTGTGTTTATTTATTCATGTGTGATGTAAGTTATTGAGTATCGCCATGGGCTATGCCCGGGTCAAGCAGCCTTCCTGCAATCTGATGTAAGTAAATAAAAATGAATAAACTTTTATTTTTAAAATAGGACACACAAGGGCTTTTTCAAACACTTATTAGAGCTATCAGCAATTAAACACACAATACTGTATTTTAAAAGCACGGGAATGCATGGAAACACCTTAGAATTAATTGCAAACCCCACAAATATGCAATAAAAAAAATATTATTATTAAATGTTTATGTAATATCGATCCCGGGACTCAAGGGGTTAAAACATATCATGAGACCCACATGGACTAGAACATATGATCTAATGCATTTTATAGAGTCCAATCACTAATTAATTTGTAGCCTTCAATTGCAGATTATCTGCAACTTCAATGTTTTACTAACATCATTTACTATTGGAAGTGTCTATGAAGTAAATTACGGGCTTGCTTAAATATTGCCAGATTATATGAACGAGCCCCATGAAATCCTACTTGAAAAGGCAGAATGAATGAGTTTAGGAGGTAAATTGCGGCCTAGAGTCAATAGAATACATCTAAACATTTAGGGAAAAAACACCCGCAGCAAAAACTCAAGGTTAGATTGCAGCACTAAATGACAGATTAGAGACGTTTGCAAGCTCCTAATAGAGTAGGGCCCATTGTTGGTAAATTCATTTATATTTCAATATAATATTCCTTCATCAAATTAATGTTCCTTTGGAAGCAGTCTCACATTACTTAGACTATAGTATTTACAATATTTTATAAACTTTAAGGGTTATGTTGAATTTGAACCATAGTAAAAATAACATTGATATGAAACAAAAACAAACAAAAAAATATATATATACTTACAATGTCACTGTTCATGTAGGAAGCATATGTGCTACTACTGTTAACCATAATTAGACAAACAGGACACTAAAATTATAAAATTAGCAGACACATTATATATATGTATTGAGCAGCACTCGTGGAATATTTCACTATTCACAGACTCTCAATTCGGCTTTTCTACGAATTGAACCAAAATGTGATTGGCGCTGGCAGAGAGTTGTAACAAATGTACTGGGTGTCACACCTCACTTGGCAAATCTCAGCTAGAATACTGCCCTGAGAGTCATGCTGGGAGAATTGTTGATTGTTGTTGTTTTGGGTAATGGAAACTACATCTCCCAGCATGCTTTGTAAGAAAGAGAGGAAGTAACTTAATAAGCAGTATACCTCAGCCAATCAAAGAGGAGATTTATTATTTCCATCCCCAAGATATAGCACTTCTTGCAAGGAGCTATATGTGATGTACAATGTCTGTTCCAAGTCTGTTTTAGTTCATGTTTAAGTGTAAAAACACAGGCCCGTTGCAGCCAGGTTCCCCTAGGCTCTTGCCTTCTCTGTGTAATGGTAAATCTGGCCTCTATGGGGCTCTGCATAACACACTCACTACTACACAGATAAATAGCACAGTGACAACATAATCTGCCCTTAAATTATTATTTTGTTGGTTAATTCTTCTTATAGACTTACACAAATCTTTTTAGTTTCTATTTCTGCATTGCTTTTTTATTTTCAAAGGAAGTATATCGGATCACCATAAACAAGAAGACTCAAGGATACTATTGTAAGACAACTGAAAAAAACAAGGTGAAGAAAGTTTATTTCAAAGAAAAGTGTCATATCAAAAGTCTTTATTTTCACAGTAATAGTCCAGTTTGTAATTATATAAACACAGTTATCAGTGTGACGTGAAGATCTAGTTTTTATATCAACTTCACAAAATGGAGGTTATAGACTCATGAGGGTCAGACACGAGACATGGTGTCTGAGGATACATCTGCTGTACAATAATAAATATACATATAAATATACTTATAGATAGATATACTTGTACATTTTGCTAACTAATACCTATAGATGTCGCGAACATAAAATTTTCGGTTCGCGAACCGCGGCGCAAATTTCAACAAATGTTCGTGAACGGGCGAACCGGGCGAACCACCATAGACTTCAATGGGCAGGCAAATGTCAAAACCCACAGGGACTCTTTCTGGCCACAATAGTGATGGGAAAGTTGTTTCAAGGGGACTAACACCTGGACTGTGGCATGCCGGAGGGGAATCCATGGCAAAACTCCCACGGAAAATTACATAGTTGATGCAGAGTCTGGTTTTAAGCCATAAAGGTCATAAATCACCTAACATTCCTAAATTGTTTGGAATAACATGCTTTAAAACATCAGGTATGATGTTGTATCGATCAGGTAGTGTAAGGGTTACACCCGCTTCACAGTAACAGACAAATCTCCCCGTTTAATGCACCGCAAACAACCGCAAACAGTCCCTTTGCACCTCCTTGTCCTCACTGATGTCATTGAAGCTCTCTTCCTCCACCCAGCCACCAAGGGTCCCCGAAAGGTGACAACAAGCCCCCTGGGACACCTGCTGTGTTTGGTCTTCCACCTCCTCAAAGCCACCTTCCTCCTCTGACTCCTCTTCTTCAGACTCCTATCTCTGCGTTGCCTCTGTCTGCGTTATTATAAGGTGTGTACTGTTAAGTAGTACTATTCCTATCGGTTTAATCCCTGTTACGTCCACTATTAGGGGACGTGTATATGGCATTGATTTTTGGAAGCGGGAGATGGAAAAAGATGCATGGTCGGTCCTCCCACTTCAAATTTGGGGCACTGTGCGTGCAATCTAAGGTGCCACCAGATAGGAGTGGTGTGTTCAGTTGTACTATTTATTCCTATCGGATTCAATAAAGCCAATAAACCTGGCCCGTTACTAGCCAGGAAACTACAAACCAAAACAACAAAAAATAGGATACTTCAAATTAAGACCTCGAAGGAAAAAAAACAACGAACCCAAATAAGATCCAGAAGATTTTTACAAAATTTTACAATACCCTTTATACAGCAACAAATCACATAGATCTACACAAAATGAGGGGATTTCTTAATTCCTGTGATCTCCCCTTAATAGAAGAAAATGACTTAGAGACTTTAAATGCCAAAGTGACCCTAGAGGAAGTGAGAAAAGCAGTCCAAAACCTCAAACCTGGTAAGTCACCAGGCCCAGACGGGTACACCAATTTATATTATAAAAAATTTCTAGACATTTTAGGCCCGCACTTGGTCACTCTAACAGAGTTCTAGAAGGCAAGCAAACAGCAGCAGAGCTGAACAGGGCAGATATCGCTTTATTCCCTAAGGAGGGTCGAGATGCCCTAGAACCAAAAAACTACAGGCCAATATCATTACTAAACTGTGATACAAAGATCCTGTCAAAAATAATAGCAGATAGAATGTCATCCTTCTTGCCTAAGTTAATACATAATGACCAAGTAGGCTTTGTCTCCCACAGGCAAGCGGGAGACAACATTAGAAAAGTCATGAACCTACTGTACCACACCGAAGCGTCTAAAATTCAAGCCTGTCTTATGGCCTTTGACATTGAAAAGGCGTTTGATTCCCTGGAGTGGACTTACCTATACGCCACGCTTGAAAAATTTGGTATTAAAGGCCATTTCATAAATTTCATACACTCATTATACAAATCATCCAGGGCAAGGTTACAGATTCCGGGAGATGAGAGATCCTTAATTAAAATAGAAAGAGGAACAAGACAGGGGTGCTTCTTTTATTTCCTTCTTTTTCTCTGGCAAAGCAATGACTATTTAGTATCCGCTGGAGGGAGGATTTCACCATCCGGCCTCTCTGGTCTCTGAACCAGAAAATTTCTCCCCTTCTATTCTCAATAGCAATAGAACCCCTGGCTCAGACAATTAGGGCCAACGCTGGGATCACAGGCATAAAAATACGCCATCACCATTTCAAAACTTGTCTATTTGCAGACGACCTGCTGTGTATGCTCTCAAACCCTACCCAATCGGTCCCAGAGTTGATTCGAACTATGGAGGAGTTTGGTCAGTTTTCTGGCCTTAAACTGAACATAGAGAAGACAGAAGCACTAGCAATTGACTTAACAGCAGTAGAGAAGCAGGGCCTCAAAGAGAAGTTTAATATTAAGTGGGATAAGAAGCACATAAACTACCTGGGAATCCGACTAACCCCTAAGCTAGAGGACTTGTACAAAGCCAACCACTCCAAACTTTATAAAACAATAATTAATGACCTGAGTAAATGGACAAAGTATAGGTTATCATGGCTAGGGAGAATAAATACGATAAAAATGAATGTCCTTCCTAGGTTGCTCTACATATTTCGAACACTCCCGATCCCGATTAAATAAAAAGAATTAGAAAATATTCAAAGGAAAATATTTCAGTTTATCTGGAACCACTCTCCCTCACGCATCACAAAGAAAATTATGTACCTTCATAAGTCAGAGGGGAGACTATCGTGTCCAAACTTAAAATATTACCACAAGGCAGCTCAGTTATCTTTCCTCCAAATAGCACATTCTATAGGGCATCAACCGGCCTGGGTGTATTTAGAGAACCACACTAGTGATGTCGCGAACATAAAAGTTTTGGTTCGCAAACCGCGAACGCGAACCGCCGCAAATGTTCGCGAACCGGCGAACCCGGCAAACCGCCATAGACTTCAATGGGCAGGCGGATTTTAAAACCCACAGGGACTCTTTCTGGCCACAATAGTGATGGAAAAGTGGTTTTAAGGTAACTAACACCTGGACTGTGGCATGCCGGAGGGGGATCCAGGTCAAAACTCCCACGGAAAATTACATAGTTGATGCAGAGTCTTGTTTTAATCCATAAAGGGCATAAATAACCTAACATCCCCCTCCATCATCATCCTCCCCTGTATCTCTTTACCCACTCCCTCATCATCCTCCCCTGTGTCTCTTTCCCCCCTTCCTCATCACCCTCCCCTGTGTCTCATCCCCCCTCCATCATCATCCTCCCACCTCCCTCATCATCCTCCCCTGTATCTCTTTACCCCCTCCCTCATCATCCTCCCCTGTCTCTCTTCCCCCCTCCATCATCATCCTCCACCGGTGTCTTTTTCCCCCCTCCATCATCATCCTCCCCTGTGTCTCTTTCCCCCTCCCTCATCATCCTCCCCTGTGTCTCTTTTCCCCCTCCATCATCATCCTCCCCTGTGTCTCTTCCCCCCTCTATCATCATCCTCCCCTGTGTCTCTTTCCCACCTCCCTCATCATCCTCCCCTGTATCTCTTTACCCCCTCCCTCATAATCCTCCCCTGTGTCTCTTCCCCCCTCCATCATCATCCTCCCCTGTGTTTCTTTCCCCCCTCCCTCATCATCCTCCCCTGTGTCTCTTTCCCCCCTCCCTCATCATACTCCCCTGTATCTCCTTACCAACTCCCTCATCATCCTCCCCTGTGTCTCTTCCCCCCTCCATCATCATCCTCCCCTGTGTCTCTTTCCCCCTCCCTCATCATCCTCCCCTGTGTCTCTTTTCTCCCTCCCTCATCATCATCCCCTGTGTCTCTCCCCCCTCATCATCCTCCCCTGTGTCTCTTTGCCCCCTTCCACATCAACCTCCCCTGTGTCTCATCCCCCCTCCCTCATCATCCTCCCACCATCCTCATCATCCTCCCCTGTATCTATTTAACCCCTCCCTCATCATCCTCCCCTGTGTCTCTTTCCCCCCTTCCTCATCACACTCCCCTGTGTCTCATCCCCCCTCCCACATCATCCTCTCCTGTATCTCTTTACCCCCTCCCTCATCATCCTCCCCTGTGTCTTTCCCCCCCTCCATCATCATCCTCCACTGTGTCTCTTTCCCCCCTCCATCATCATCCTCCCCTGTGTCTCTTTCCCCCCTCCCTCATCATCGCCCCCTGTATTTCTTTACCCCCTCCCTCATCATCCTCCCCTGTGTCTCTTTCCCCCTCCATCATCATCCTCCCCTGTGTTTCTTTCCCCCCTCCCTCATCATCCTCCCCTGTGTCTCTTTCCCCCCTCCCTCATCATCCTCCCCTGTATCTCTTTACCCACTCCCTCATCAACCTCCCCTGTGTCTCTTCCCCCCTCCATCATCATCCTCCCCTGTGTCTCTTCCCCCCTCCCTCATCATCCTCCCCTGTGTCTCTTTCCCCCCTTCCTCATCACCCTCCCCTGTGTCTCTTCCCCCCTCCCTCATCATCCTCCCACCTCCCACATCATCCTCCCCTGTGTCTCTTCCCCCTCCATCATCATCCTCCACTGTGTCTCTTTCCCCCCTCCATTATCATCCTCCCCTGTGTCTCTTTCCTCCCTCCCTCATCATCCTCCCCTGTATTTCTTTACCCCTCCCTCATCATCCTCCCCTGTGTCTCTTCCCCCTCTATCATCATCCTCCCCTGTGTTTCTTTCCCCCCTCCCTCATCATCCTCCCCTGTGTCTCTTTCCCCCCTCCCTCATCATCCTCCCCTGTATCTCTTTACCCACTCCCTCATCATCCTCCCCTGTGTCTCTTCCCCCCTCCATCATCATCCTCCCCTGTGTCTCTTCCCCCCTCCCTCATCATCTTCCCCTGTGTCTCTTCCCCCCCTCCCTCATCATCCTCCCCTGTGTCTCATTGCCCCCTTCCTCATCACCCTCCCCCTGTGTCTCATCCCCCCTCCCTCATC
Source organism: Discoglossus pictus (assembly GCA_027410445.1). Classification (NCBI taxonomy): domain Eukaryota; kingdom Metazoa; phylum Chordata; class Amphibia; order Anura; family Alytidae; genus Discoglossus; species Discoglossus pictus. The sequence goes on from JAPZIH010000970.1 coordinate 26,382, forward strand.
ATCCTCACACCTCCCTCATTATCCTCCCCTGTATCTCTTCCCCCCCTCCCTCATCATCCTCCCCTGTGTCTCTTTCCCCCCTTCCTCATCACCCTCCCCTGTATCTCTTTACCCCTCCCTCATCATCCTCCCCTGTATCTCTTTACCCCCCTCCCTCATCATCCTCCCCTGTGTCTCTTTCCCCCCTTCCTCATCACCCTCCCCTGTGTCTCATCCCCCCTCCCTCATCATCCTCTCCTGTATCTCTTTACACCCTCCCTCATCATCCTCCCCTGTATCTCTATACCCCCTCCCTCATCATCCTCACCTGTGTCTCTTTGACCCCTTCCTCATCATCCTCCCCTGTGTCTCTTTCCCCCCTTCCTCATCACCCTCCCCTGTGTCTCATCCCCCCTCCCTCATCATCCTCCCACCTCCCTCATCATCCTCCCCTGTATCTCTATACTCCCTCCCTCATCATCCTCACCTGTGTCTCTTTGCCCCCTTCCTCATCATCCTCCCCTGTGTCTCTTTCCCCCCTTCCTCATCACCCTCCCCTGTGTCTCATCCCCCCTCCCTCATCATCCTCCCACCTCCCACATCATCCTCCCCTGTGTCTCTTCCCCCTCCATCATCATCCTCCACTGTGTCTCTTTCCCCCCTCCATTATCATCCTCCCCTGTGTCTCTTTCCTCCCTCCCTCATCATCCTCCCCTGTATTTCTTTACCCCTCCCTCATCATCCTCCCCTGTGTCTCTTCCCCCTCTATCATCATCCTCCCCTGTGTTTCTTTCCCCCCTCCCTCATCATCCTCCCCTGTGTCTCTTTCCCCCCTCCCTCATCATCCTCCCCTGTATCTCTTTACCCACTCCCTCATCATCCTCCCCTGTGTCTCTTCCCCCCTCCATCATCATCCTCCCCTGTGTCTCTTCCCCCCTCCCTCATCATCTTCCCCTGTGTCTCTTCCCCCCCCTCCCTCATCATCCTCCCCTGTGTCTCATTGCCCCCTTCCTCATCACCCTCCCCTGTGTCTCATCCCCCCTCCCTCATCATCCTCACACCTCCCTCATTATCCTCCCCTGTATCTCTTCCCCCCCTCCCTCATCATCCTCCCCTGTGTCTCTTTCCCCCCTTCCTCATCACCCTCCCCTGTATCTCTTTACCCCTCCCTCATCATCCTCCCCTGTATCTCTTTACCCCCTCCCTCATCATCCTCCCCTGTGTCTCTTTCCCCCCTTCCTCATCACCCTCCCCTGTGTCTCATCCCCCCTCCCTCATCATCCTCCCACCTCCCTCATCATCCTCTCCTGTATCTCTTTACACCCTCCCTCATCATCCTCCCCTGTATCTCTATACCCCCTCCCTCATCATCCTCACCTGTGTCTCTTTGACCCCTTCCTCATCATCCTCCCCTGTGTCTCTTTCCCCCCTTCCTCATCACCCTCCCCTGTGTCTCATCCCCCCTCCCTCATCATCCTCCCACCTCCCTCATCATCCTCCCCTGTATCTCTATACTCCCTCCCTCATCATCCTCACCTGTGTCTCTTTGCCCCCTTCCTCATCATCCTCCCCTGTGTCTCTTTCCCCCCTTCCTCATCACCCTCCCCTGTGTCTCATCCCCCCTCCCTCATCATCCTCCCACCTCCCTCATCATCCTCCCCTGTATCTCTTTACCCCTCCCTCATCATCCTCCCCTGTATCTCTTTACCCATTCCCTCATCATCCTCCCCTGTGTCTGTTTCCCCCCTCCCTCATCATCCTCCCCTGTGTCTGTTTCAACCCTCCCTCAGAATCCTCCCCTGTGTCTCTTTGCCCCCTTCCTACTCACCCTCCCCTGTGTCTTATCCCCCCTCCCTCATCATCCTCCCACCTCCCTCATCATCCTCCCCTGTATCTCTTTACCCCCTCCCTCATCATCCTCCCCTGTGTCTCTTTCCCCCCTTCCTCATCACCCTCCCCTGTGTCTCATCCCCCCCTCCCTCATCATCCTCCCCTTTATCTCTATACCCCCTCCCTCATCATCCTCCCCTGTCTCTCTTCCTTCCTCCATCATCATCCTCCCCTGTTTCTCTTTCCCCCCTCCCTCATCATCCTCCCATGTGTCTCTTTCCCCCCTCCCTCATCATCCTCCCCTATGTCTCTTTTCCCCCTCCCTCATCATCTTCCACTGTGTCTCTTCCCCTCTCCCTCATCATCCTCCCCTGTGTCTCTTCCCCCCCTTCCTCATCACCCTCCCCTGTATCTCTTTACCCCTCCCTCATCATCCTCCCCTGTATCTCTTTACCCCCTCCCTCATCATTCTCCCCTGTGTCTGTTTCCCCCCTCCCTCATCATCCTCTCCTGTGTCTGTTTCCCCTCTCACTCATCATCCTCCCCTGTGTCTCTTCCCCCCTCCCTCATCATCCTCCCACCTCCCACATCATCCTCCCCTGTGTCTCTTCCCCCTCCATCATCATCCTCCACTGTGTCTCTTTCCCCCCTCCATTATCATCCTCCCCTGTGTCTCTTTCCTCCCTCCCTCATCATCCTCCCCTGTATTTCTTTACCCCTCCCTCATCATCCTCCCCTGTGTCTCTTCCCCCTCTATCATCATCCTCCCCTGTGTTTCTTTCCCCCCTCCCTCATCATCCTCCCCTGTGTCTCTTTCCCCCCTCCCTCATCATCCTCCCCTGTATCTCTTTACCCACTCCCTCATCATCCTCCCCTGTGTCTCTTCCCCCCTCCATCATCATCCTCCCCTGTGTCTCTTCCCCCCTCCCTCATCATCTTCCCCTGTGTCTCTTCCCCCCCTCCCTCATCATCCTCCCCTGTGTCTCATTGCCCCCTTCCTCATCACCCTCCCCTGTGTCTCATCCCCCCTCCCTCATCATCCTCACACCTCCCTCATTATCCTCCCCTGTATCTCTTCCCCCCCTCCCTCATCATCCTCCCCTGTGTCTCTTTCCCCCCTTCCTCATCACCCTCCCCTGTATCTCTTTACCCCTCCCTCATCATCCTCCCCTGTATCTCTTTACCCCCTCCCTCATCATCCTCCCCTGTGTCTCTTTCCCCCCTTCCTCATCACCCTCCCCTGTGTCTCATCCCCCCTCCCTCATCATCCTCCCACCTCCCTCATCATCCTCTCCTGTATCTCTTTACACCCTCCCTCATCATCCTCCCCTGTATCTCTATACCCCCTCCCTCATCATCCTCACCTGTGTCTCTTTGCCCCCTTCCTCATCATCCTCCCCTGTGTCTCTTTCCCCCCTTCCTCATCACCCTCCCCTGTGTCTCATCCCCCCTCCCTCATCATCCTCCCACCTCCCTCATCATCCTCCCCTGTATCTCTTTACCCCCTCCCTCATCATCCTCCCCTGTATCTCTATACCCCCTCCCTCATCATCCTCACCTGTGTCTCTTTGCCCCCTTCCTCATCATCCTCCCCTGTGTCTCTTTCCCCCCTTCCTCATCACCCTCCCCTGTGTCTCATCCCCCCTCCCTCATCATCCTCCCACCTCCCTCATCATCCTCCCCTGTATCTCTTTACCCCTCCCTCATCATCCTCCCCTGTATCTCTTTACCCATTCCCTCATCATCCTCCCCTGTGTCTGTTTCCCCCTCCTTCATCATCCTCCCCTGTTTCTGTTTCAACCCTCCCTCAGAATCCTCCCCTGTGTCTCTTTGCCCCCTTCCTACTCACCCTCCCCTGTGTCTTATCCCCCCTCCCTCATCATCCTCCCACCTCCCTCATCATCCTCCCCTGTATCTCTTTACCCCCTCCCTCATCATCCTCCCCTGTGTCTCTTTCCCCCCTTCCTCATCACCCTCCCCTGTGTCTCATCCCCCCTCCCTCATCATCCTCCCACCTCCCTCATCATCCTCCCCTTTATCTCTATACCCCCTCCCTCATCATCCTCCCCTGTCTCTCTTCCTTCCTCCATCATCATCCTCCCCTGTTTCTCTTTCCCCCCTCCCTCATCATCCTCCCCTGTATCTCTTTACCCCCTCCCTCATCATTCTCCCCTGTGTCTGTTTCCCCCCTCCCTCATCATCCTCTCCTGTGTCTGTTTCCCCTCTCACTCATCATCCTCCCCTGTGTCTCTTCCCCCCTCCCTCATCATCCTCCCCCCTCCCTTGTTGATAAGGGGTGGAAGAGACACAGGGATAAGTGTGAGGGGTGTTAGGGTAAGGGGTGTTAGGGATAAGGGTGAGGGGGTTAGGTGTTAGGGTGAGGGGTGATAGGGCTAAGTGTGAGGGGTGTTAGGGTTAGGGTAAGGGGTGTTAGGGATAAGTGTGAGGGGTGTTAGGGTTAGGTGTTAGGGTGAGGGGTGTTAGGGATAAGTGTGAGGGGTGTTAGGATTAGGGTGAGGGGTTTTAGGGATAAGTGTGAGGGGTGTTAGGGTTAGGGTGAGGGGTGCTAGGGATAAGTGTAAGGGGTGTTAGGGTTAGGTGTTAGGGTGAGGGATGTTAGGGTTAGGTGTTAGGGATAAGTGTGAGGGGTGATAGGGTTAGGGTGATGGGTGTTAGGGATAAGTGTGAGGGGTGTTAGGGTTACGGTGAGGGGTGTTAGGGATAAGTGTGAGGGGTGTTAGGGTTAGGGTGAGGGGTGTTAGGGATAAGTGTGAGGGGTGTTAGGGTTAAGGTGAGTGGTGTTTGGGATAAGTGTGAGGGGTGTTAGGGTTAGGTGTTAGGGTGAGGGGTGTTAGGGATAAGTGTGAGGGGTGTTAGGGTGAGGGTGAGGGGTGTTAGGGATAAGTGTGAGGGGTGTTAGGGTTAGGGTGAGGGGTGCTAGGGATAAGTGTAAGGGGTGTTAGGGTTAGGTGTTAGGGTGAGGGATGTTAGGGTTAGGTGTTAGGGATAAGTGTGAGGGGAGTTAGGGTTAGGGTAAGGGGTGTTAGGGATAAGTGTGTGGGGTGTTAGGGTTAAGGTGAGAGGTGTTAGGGATAAGTGTGAGGGGTGTTAGGGTTAGGTGTTAGGGTGAGGGGTGTTATGGATAAGTGTGAGGGGTGTTAGGGTTGGGTGCTAAGGTGAGGGGAGGATGATGATAAGGGGGGGAAGAGACACAGTGGTGTCCTTGCAGCAGAGATCAAGAGTCCTTCAGGACTGTATTGCACACTGTGTACAGTAGCCTAGCTATGGTTTTCCCTATTGATGCAGTATCACCTACACTCAGCCTCCTCTCAGTAAGACTGCAAGTTAGTTATGATTCCAAAATGGCTGCTGTCCATGAGGTAGATGGCTCTGGAAGGGAGTGTATGCTGCTGATTGGCTGGAATGTGTCTGCTGACTGTGACATGCAGGGTCAAAGTTTGCTCAATGATAAAGTATAAGGGGCGCGTTGAATATCGCATATGTTCGCAGTTCGCCGCGAACGCGAACATGCTATGTTCGCCAGGAACAGTCAGCCGGTGAACTATTCGCGACATCTCTAAACCGCACTTTAAGGCCCTTAACCTGGGACAAGGTGGCTTGGCTATCAGAATTGCCTCAGAGCCTTAAAAACTTGCCAAACCCCCTAATCAAACACTCACTATCATACTGGAAATGGGCCAAGAAACACAGGGGTTTGTTCCCTGGATCCACCCAAATGACCCCAATTCTTGACCACCCTCAGGCCCCGAAACACATGAGCACAACATCACAACACTGGTGGAGGTCAAGGAAACTAGATAGACTGGGAGACTGGTTAGTAATGGGCCAGATGCTCACCTATGAGGAACTGAGGGATAAGCATGAGCTACCGCTGTCAGAACATTACAATTACTGTAGGCTGAGGCATTTCACACACTCCCTGACCCAGAAACAGGGGACACCGGTCTTAAATTGGTTCTCTAAAATTTGTAAAGATAAACCTCTATCAAGGGGGATCATTGGGTCGCTTTACAAATATAAAACATTTGTTACTGGTTGAAGCGACACTGGGGGAAGGACCGGAGTAGGGGAGCTCTGGAGACCCTTCAGAAGCAACCGGCGGCAAAATCATCCCAGGAAAGGAGAGGTAGCTTACTGAAGCCTGCCCTAGGGTAACCCAAGGGTGATTGCCCAGATTAGATATTGTAAATAATAAACTAATACTGCTGGAGGGATGATAGCTAAAAGGACTTTGGTGTTTCCTGCAGATATACTCTTTACTATTGTCTGTTTTACCATGTTTTAGGTATCTCTTGAATTGCAATCACAATAAAAAATATGAAAAAATATTAACCTAAAAAGTAAAAATAAGAAGGACTAGCCAGCTAACTTTCACAAAATGTCTTTATTGTAAATATGTATTTTTGCACAACTGTTATGCAAGACTGTTCAAAAATGCTTTATTTTTCATTACATGCTGTACGCCTTCTGACAATAAAATAATTTAAATGCAAAAATTAGGTATTGTTGCAGCAACCAGAAAAATTGATGTTAGTTTGCCAGGCACAAAGTGCCCTAAATCATTGCATCTTGAACCCTAGTTGATGGCGGATAAGTCACGCAAGTCATCCGGCATTCAGGGATTAAATACAGCAGCGTTTGGACCATTATTAGCTCAAGGCAGCTCATCTATCAGGCCTTTTTTAATCAAATGTATGGCCCACTATCAGTCCCTTCGGGATCCATCCCTCATTCATCTTAATAAAGGTGAGGTAATCTAGACTTTTTTGACCTAGGCGACTTCTCTTCTCAGTGACAAAACCTCCTGCTGCACTGAATGTCCTTTCTGACAGGAAACTTGAAACGGGGCAGGACAGAAGTTCTATGGCAAATTGGGATAGCTCAGGCCAAAGGTCAAGCGTGCACACCCAGTAGTCAAGGGGTTCATCGCTCCTTATAGTGTCAATATCTGACGGTCGAGTCGTTCTCTGAGGGTGGACCCCAAAGGGCTGTGGCGATGCATAGGACTTAAAAAGCTCTGCATGTCTTCCATCAACATGTCTGTAAAGCATCCTCTCCTTGCCGGCGTGGTCGTGGGAGGAGGAGGATTATGTTCACCTCTTCCGCTGTTAGATTGCCGTTGTGCTGTGACATCACCCTTAAACGCTGTGTAACGCATACTTTTTAATTTATTTTGGAAGTGCTGCATCCTTTCCGACTTGTGGTAATTCGGTAACATTTCAGGCACTTTTTGCTTATACCGGGGGTCTAGTAGCGTGGACACCCAGTACATGTCGTTTTCCTTCATCCTTTTTATACGAGGGTCCCTCAACAGGCACGACAGCATGAAAGACCCCATTTGCACAAGGTTGGATACCGAGCTAGTCATGTCCCGTTCCTCGTCCTCAGTGATCTCACTGAAGGTATGTTCTTCCCCCCAGCCACGTACAACATTACGGGTATCAGATACGTGACAACGAGCACCCTGGGATGCCTGTTGTGGTTGGTCTTCCTCCTCCTCCTCAAAGCCACATTCCTCCTCTGACTCCTCTTCCTCAGAACCCTCTTCCAGCGATGCCGCAGGTCCAGCAAACGATGCTGATAAGGCTGTTTCTGGTGGTGATGGTGACCACAACTCTTCCTCTTCCTCTTCACGCTCATCTACGGCCTGATCCAGCACTCTTCGCAGGGCACGCTCCAGGAAGAAAACAAATGGTATGATGTCGCTGATGGTGCCCTCGGTGCGACTGACCAGGTTTGTCACCTCCTCAAAAGGACGCATAAGCCTACAGGCATTGCGCATGAGAGTCCAGTAACGTGGCAAAAAAATCCCCAGCTCCGCAGAGGCTGTCCTAGCACCCCGGTCATACAAATACTCGTTAATGGCCTTTTCTTGTTGGAGCAGGCGGCCAAACATTAGGAGTGTTGAATTCCAACTTGTCGGGCTGTCGAAAATCAAGCGCCTAACTGGCATGTTGTTTCACCGCTGGATATCTGTAAAGTGCGCCATGGCCGTGTAGGAACACCTGAAATGGCCACACACCTTCCTGGCTTGCTTCAGAACGTCCTGTAAGCCTGGGTGCTTATGCACAAAGCGTTGTACAGATTACACACATGTGCCAAGCACAGCACATGTGTCAACTTGCCCAAATTCAATGCCGCCAACAAATTTCTTCCGTTGTCACAAACCACTTTGCCGATCTCCAGTTGGTGTGGAGTCAGCCACTGATCCACCTGTGCCTTCAGGGTGGACAGGAGTGCTGGTCCGGTGTGACTCTCTGCTTTCAGGGAATCAACGCCAAGACGGCGTGACACTGCCGTATCCGGGATGTGGAATAGTACCTGTGGAGCTGGGGGGGGGGGTGCCGTTTGTCACGACCCACTCTCTGGCTGGGGTCTGTTGACCGGATTTGGGTTACTCTGGACCTTCAGCAGCTTTGATTACAGGAACATCATGTCTCAGCCTTTGGGTTAGACTGAGCAATATTGACAGTAAGTCTGACAAATCTTACTGCAAGCATATGTCCCCGGGTAAATAATACATCTACACGCCATGTCTTGATGAAAATTATGAACAACTTTACCAGGAGGGGCTACCTTTAGTCAGCCCCTAACTGCCTCTGGCCAATCATGCAGGGTCCCTACATGGGAACCATGAGACTCCTCCCAGGTCCACCCACTAGGTGGGGCTAACTAATTCATTTGGCTCTAGCTCCCAAGAGAGAGACATCTCCCTACCCTCTGGACTTTGCACTGATTCTCTGAGTGGGAATCCCTGTAGACCCCCTGGGGTTATGGTGCCTCAGTGTCTGTAAGGGACCCTTATGTTCCTGACTACTATCATTTCAAGTGTTTACCTTCAGGACCATATGGGCAACTCCTGACTGAGAGTTTATACAATGGGGGAGGGTTGACTAATTAAAACATAGCTATCACTCCATAATACAATATACAATATAATACTAACATATTATAACCCACAACATATTTCCCCATTCCCACATGGTATCAGGGTTGGGCAGGTTTTCCACGTCAATCCCTTTTTATTCAGTAATGCTGACTTTATTTTATGGTGACAGTGGAACCCCCTACTCATTCCCCTATCCCATACCATTCACAAGCAGTGGCTCTGTGAGCCCAAACCTTTTGTTCTTCCACATGGCAATAGCATGTGGAAGATAACCCAGCCCCAAGATGGCCACTGCTGCCAGTCACAAAATGGCCCCAGCATAGTTCATGCCAAATCCAATATGGCCACTGGCTGATTCATGACAACACCTCCCCCAAGCGTGGCAGGGAGCATCTCTGATTTTCCCAGCTACGCTGATAGTCATGAATCTGCTGGTTTGGCCAGGCCCTCTGTATGCTATGCCAGTTCTCGCCTGTCCCAAGGTGCAGAGTAAAAACCTCCCCCAGCCCTTGCTCCCACTGTATAGAGCAAATTGCTCTTCCCCTGCACCCCCACCAAAGTAGTCCATGATCCCACCTCTCTCTTCTTGGGCAGCAGCATGGAAGTCACTGGGGACACAGAGGGTTGCACCCATACACTTTTCTGAGGCAAAACAGTATTTTTTGGAACCCAATAAAACAACCCCTGTCCCATAGCAACCCCTTTCCCTCCAGCCAGTCCCCACAGCTGGGCCGGGGCTTCTAAAACAGTCTCTGGGCCTATGGGACTACAAAGGGACAGCTCCTCTTGGCTTTCTTCCTCTGGTCCAGCTGTTTCCGTTGCAGCTTGGGGAGCTACGCTGCTCCCACCCAAGCTGTGCTTACACTCCTCTGACTTGGCTGGGGGGCTATGCTGCTCCCATCCAGCTGAAGTGCCGGACTCCTCCATTGCCCGGGGTTGAGCAACTTTATCCCAGTCCTTTATGTTGAACTGGATCTTTGGAGTGGTGTCTGTTCCAGTGGGCTCCTGGACACTGGTTATCCAAGGTATCTCCCCACTTGGTACACCCTCTATCATGGTGCCACTCTGCACCCATAACACTTTTGCCAAGGCTGGCATGCTTGCTGCCCTGGCTCTTTGTGCCCCTGGCACTCTCTTGCTGTGTGAGGTCAGGTTCCCTGTAGCCAGAAACCAATTCCTTTCCCTCCCCACAGTCTCTTAAATAGCCCTCCTGGGCTCTGTGCTTCACTAGCACCTCTGGGAACAACTCCCCTGGGGTGTCAGGGTACAGACAGTGGTTATCTGATGCAGGCTGGTGAATCTCATCATTCCCACCCAGCCTGGCCTCAAATGCTCCCTTTCCACCATCCATCACATAATCATCCCAAGCCTCTGGATCCATTAGCAGTTCTGGCCAACACAATTTGCCTAGAACTTCTGAGGGCAGACTTAACTTATCTGGCCCTAGCTTGTGAGCAGTTCGCACTTCCTCTGGGATTAAGCCTCTTGGGGTCTCAGGGGGAAGACATGGATTATCTGCCCCCACCCAGGGAACATTCCACTGGGTCTCTGGCTCTTTAGGCTGGTGACTAGGCCCTGACACAGTCGCTGCATGTTCTAGGGGCAAACATTCTCCATCCCCAGGAGTTGGCAAAAGAACAGTGTTTACCCCATCCCACTCCTCACTTTGTTTACCGTCCATAAAAGCCTCTCTCCAGTTCCAGTGAGCATACTTACTCTGGTACATACCGTCTGAGTTGTAAGGGTCTGGTGAGCCGTCCTCCCATCTGGATGGGCCAAAATACTTCTTGGGTATCGCATCCCACAATTGAACATACTTAGCCTCCAGTTGCTGCTCTTGCCGAACCAGGGGTTCTAGCAAAGGAGCCTCCGGGAACCATGGTTCCAGTCCCAGACCCCGGCAGCGTTCAACAAACAAGTTATTATGCCTCCTTGCAGTCCCCATGCCCCATTCCGGATCCCCATTCAGAATCTCCTCGACCCCATATTCTAGATCCAAACAAAAATAGAGGTCCTCTCTCCGGCCACCGAAGTACTCTATCCTGGCAAGGTACTGTTCCTCCAAGTCCATCTCTTTCTCTACCAGTTCCTCCAACCAGCTTGCCTGCTCATGGCCATGCCATAATTGCAGGAATGCCATCCATTGATTTAGCAGGACCCTTCCTCTTTAGTCCTCTTGGATAAATCCGTCAATGCTGTCTTTATCATACTGGAACTGTTTAAATTTCTGATATGCCAGTTTGACTCTTACTGGCATCTCTGCAGGGTTGACCCCAAGCCTTTGCTGAGCTTGGACACTCACCCCTGTACATTCTTCCTGTATTTGCTGCTTATTAGGTTCAGTCCTTAAATTGCCTCTTCCAGCGTTATCTCCCCGGGGCAAAACTCCCTGGCTACACTGAACCTGCGTCTTGCCTCCTTGGACATGTCCTCATACTGCTGTTCCATTTCTGGTCCTTCTTAGAGTATCTCACCACTTGCCACCAATTGTCACGACCCACTCTCTGGTTGGGATCTGTTGAGCGGATTTGGGTTACTTTGGACCTTCAGTAGCTTTGATTACAGGAACATCATGTCTCAGCCCTTGGGTTAGACTGAGCAATATTGACAGTAAGTCTGATGAATCTTACTGAAAGCATATGTCCCCGGGTAAATAATACATCTACACGCCATGTCTTGATGAAAATTATGAACAACTTTATTTGGAAAACAACATCTTTTAAACAGGCATACAACATTACCAGGAGGGGCTACCTTTAGTCAGCCCCTAACTGCCTCTGGCCAATCATGCAGGGTCCTTACGTGGTAACCATGAGACTCACAGGTCCACCCACTAGGTGGGGCTAACTAATTCATTTGGCTCTAGCTCCCAAGAGAGAGACATCTCCCTCTGCACTGATTCTCTGAGTGGGAATCCCTGTAGACCCTCTGGGGTTATGGTGCCTCAGTGTCTGTAAGGGACCCTTATGTTCCTGACTACTATCATTTCAAGTGTTTACCTTCAGGACCATATGGGCAACTCCTGACTGAGAGTTTATACAATGGGGGAGGGTTGACTAATTAAAACATAGCTATCACTCCATAATACAATATACAATATAATACTAACATATTATAACCCATAACATATTTCCCCATTCCCACATGGTATCAGGGTTGGGCAGGTTTTTCACGTCAATCCATTTTATGCAGTAATGCTGACTTTATTTAATGGTGACAGTGGAACCCCCTACTCATTCCCCTATCCCATACCATTCACAAGCAGTGGCTCTGTGAGCCCAAACCTTTTGTTCTTCCACATGGCAACAGCATGTGGAAGATAACCCAGCCCCAAGATGGCCACTGCTGCCAGTCACAAAATGGCCCCAGCATAGTTCACGCCAAATCCAATATGGCCACTGGCTGATTCATGACACCGTTGATGTGGAGCAAGACATAGCAGCAGCAGAAGAGGACTCAGCCAAGGAGGTTATGGAAGAGGATGGAGTAGGAGGAGTAGAGGAGGTGGCAGCAGGCCTGCCTGCAAGTCGTGGCAGTGTCACCAACTCCTTTGCAGAGCCACGTATTCCATGCTTGGCAGCCGTCACCAGGTTTACCCAATGCGCAGTGTAGGTGATATACCTGCCCTGACCATGCTTTGCAGACCAGGTATCAGTGGTCAGATGGACCCTTGCCCCAACACTGTGTGCCAGAGATGCATTACTTCCTTTTGCACAATCGAGTACAGGTTGGGCATTGCCTTTTGTGCAAATAAATTTTGGCCGGTTACTTTCCACTGCGGTGTCCCAATAGCTACACATTTTTTGAACGCCTCAGACTCCACCAGCTTGTATGGTAAAAGCTGGCGGGCTAAGAGTTCAGACAAGCCAGCTGTCAGTTGCCGGGCAAGGGGGTGACTTTGTGACATTAGCTTCTTACGCTCAAACATGTCCTTGACAGACACCTGACTGTGGGCAGATGAGCAGGGACTGCTCAGGGCGAGACACGGAGTGGCGGATGGTTGAGAGGGGGCAAGCAGGGCAGCAGTGGTTGACGTGGCTGAAGATGCTGGACCAGGGGGAGGATGGCGGCTTTGACTTTGTGTGCTGCTTGTACTCATGTGTTGATCCCATAGGCGTTTGTGATGTGACATCATGTGACTTCGCAAAGAAGTTGTACCTAGGTGGGTGTTGGACTTCCCACGACTCAGTTTCTTTTCGCACAGGTTGCAAATGGCATCGCTGTTGTCACAGGCAGACACACAAAAAAAAATGCCACACTGCTGAGCTCTGCAGTGACGGCATTCTAGTGGTGGCAACAGCATGCGTTGACTGGCGTGCTGTCTGGCTGACCCCGGGTGCCGATGCATGCTGTCTGACTGTGCCACGAGCTACTTGCGACGACCTCCCCTTGCTTCCAACTCGTCTCCTCCTCCTCTCTGTCTCCCCATCTGAACTTTCCTCCTGTTCTTCTTTTCTTATAGCGGGCACCCACGTGACATCTACGGACGCATCGTCATCATCAACCGCTTCACTTGTATCTGACAACTCAACAAAGGAAGCAGCACCGGGTACAACATCATCATCATCAGACCGTACGTCCATGTGTGTAATGCTGCCTGACTGGGACATATCCCTGTTATATACATCCTCTGGCACTAATGTTTGCGCATCACTCATTTCTTCCAACGGATGTGTAAATAACTCTGCTGATGGATCAAGTGAAGGCTGTGGTGCTAGTGTTGGTGGGGGCGGCAGGTGGGCGAGTGGTAACTGGAGAGGTGCCCGAAGCTAAGCTGGAGGAGGATGGTGCGTCTAGGTTCCGAGCGGAAGCTGTAGAAGATTGGGTGTCCTGTGTTAGCCAGTCAACCATGTCCTCAGAACTTTTCAAGTTCAGGGTCCATGGCCTCTGAAAACTGGGCATTATTCTAAGGCCAAATCACAGCACCACGACCACGACGGCCCCTGCGGGGTGGCCTGCCTCTGCCTGTCCTTTTTTTTTCCGATTAGTGGTACTATGCGTGCAAGCTACTGTGACACCAGATATGAGTGGCACTGTGCACTGGCAAAAGTTGGCACAGTAGACGCAATAGGCCTCACACACATGCCTGTAGGCAGGCAACTGATATTCAATCGATTACAGTCAAAAAAGTGTTGTTTTATTTCACTGAGCACAATATAAGCTGTGAGCCTAACACAGGCAGGCAACTGAAATTAGATTAAAGGAAAAAAGGTTGTTTTTTTTTTCAATGTATGGTACACCAACTATGACTGGTAAAACAGAGCAGAATATTAGCTGTGAGCCTGACACAGGCAGGCAACTGAAATTAGATTACAGGAAAAAAATGGTTGTTTTCAATGTATGGTACACCACCAGGTATGAGTAGTGAAAATAAGCACAATATAAGCTGTTAGGTGTTAGCCTGTTACACACACACACTGGCAGGCAGGCAAATGCAATTAGATTACACAGAAAAAAATAATAAAATAAAATACATGATGTTCTAGCCCTAAAAAGGGCTTTTTGGGTTGCTGTCCTTGCAGCAGATATCAGATGAGTCCTTCAGGTCTGTAGTGGAAGCTAAATACACAGCCTGACTATCTATTTCCCTATTAAATCAACAGCAGCTACACTATCTGTCCTCTGACAACGAATGCAGCTTCAGAATGATTCTAAAATGGATGCTGTCCTTCAGATGGAAGGCTCTGGAAGGGAGTGTATGCTGCTGATTGGCTGGAATGTGTCTGCTGACTGTGAGGTGCAGGGTCAAAGTTTCATCAATGATAAAGAATAGGGAACAAGAGCATGTGTCCGCAGTCTGCTGCGAGCGCGAAAGTGCCAAAATCGCAGTGAATAGTCCGCGGGCGAACTGTCCGGGACATCTCTACTAATACCTCTGATTCAATGAGAAAAAAGGGCTCTGCAGGCTTCTCCCTAACTGCAATATATTCTTCTACACAGTACATTGACATTTAATAAAGCACTGTTAGATAAAAAATAGCTATAAGCAAAATTAGATGGGAAAATAAATAATAATATGTTTCTTGGGGGTCCCTTTAAATCTGTTGCACCAGTTTACGTTTCTCAGTCTCTGGAATGAAGAGCAACACTATGTTACATTTCTGTAGACTTGTCCCAGCGTTATACTATACTAGCCACTTGCCCGTCAAAAATTACCGCAACAAAATTTGAAGCCTGGCAATGCTGTTTGTCAAACAGTGCAAGGTTCTCCCCCTTCTAACTTGTGGGCCTCGCCAACCCACATCTTTCGTGCCCCTCAATGAGCGCTGAAGCCTCTCCCCCCTCTACTTTCCTTTGGCGCTGATCATGAGCCCCGCAATGAGTGGCTTTGTCTCTCATTGCAGGGGTCGGCCAACCCGCACCTTTGGCGCTCATTGCAAGCCTCTCCCCACTCTCCCTCCCTTGTTTCTTTGCCCTCTGTCCCTACACTGATTTTTTCCCCCTTATATCCCTCCCCGTGTCTGTCCCCCCTCTCTCACCCCTGTGACTCTTTCTCTCCCCTGTATCCCTTTAAACCCTCTCCCCACTCTCTCTCCTCTGTGCTCCTGTTTGCATTAAGGGGTTTGAAACCATTTGCGGGCTTCGGGAAATTTAACCAGTTACATATCAAATAAGCTTGCAACCTCACTTACAGGCTCCCTGCCTCTCCCGCTGTGCTGTGTGTGAGGTTGTAAGATAATTTTTTTAATTAATTGGCGTCTTTTGGCGGTCTCTCAGTGGATTCCGAGTTATTGGCTTGAAAAAAATGGCAGCTGTTAAATCCAAGACGTACTCGACTTGACTCTCTCTCTCTCATTTCTTTCTCTCTGACTCTCTCGCTCCTGGTGCACTCTTTCTCTGTCTGTATGCTCTCGCTCTCTCTGCACTTTCTCTCTCTAGGCGCTCTCTTTCTTGGTGAGCTCTTTCTGTGCACTATCTCTGTCTCTCTGCTCTCTCTCTTTCTGTGTGCTCTCTGCATTCTCTCTGCGCTCTTTCTGTCTGTGCACTCTCTCTCTCTCTCTGTGCTTTCTGTCTGTGCACTCTCTCTTTGTTTGCTCTCTCTCTCTCTGTGCACTCTTTCTCTCTGTGCGCTCTCTCTCGCTCTCTGTGTGTACTGTCTGTGTGTGCTCTCTGTCTGTGTGCACTCTCTCACTCTGTACCACTCTCTCTCTGTGTCGATCTCTGTGTGTTCTCTCTTTCTGTGCGCTCTCTCTCTCACTGTGCGCTCTCTCTCTCTGTCTACACTCTCTCTCAGTGATCTCTCTCCCTTGCTGTTTGTGTGGGCGCTGTCTGTGTGCACTATCTCTCTTTGTACTCCTCCTTCACTGTGTTGATCTCTGTATGCTGTCTGTGTGTGCGCTCTTTCTCTGTGCACTGTTTCCGTGTCTCTCTCTCTCTCTGTGCGCTCTCTGCCCTCTGTCTGTGCACTCTCTCTCTGTGCTCTCTCTGTCTGTGCACTCTATCTTGCTCTCTGTGTGTGCTGTCTATGCCCTCTCCCTCTTTGCGCTCTCTTTCTGTGTTTTCTCTCACTCTCTGTGTGAGCTGTCTGTGTGTGCTCTCTCGCTGTACCCCTCCCTCTCTGTGTAGATTACTGTGAGCTCTCTCTGTGTCACTCTCTGTCTCTGCTCTCTCTGTCTCTGCTCTCTGTTTTGGCACTCTCTCTCTGTGTGCTCTTTCTCTCCCACTATTTTTGTGTGCTGTGAGTACTCTCTCTCTGTCATTCTCTGTGCGCTATCTTTGTGTATGCTCTCTCTGTGGCTCTCTCTCTCTGTGGCTCTCTTACTTTCTCTGCTCTCTCTGTGCACTCTCACTGTCTGTGCGCTGTCGTTTGCTCTCCATGTGCACTGTCTGTGTCTGATCTCTCTGTGTGCATTCTCTCTCTCTATATATACCCCTCCCTGTCTGTGTGCTCTCTCTGAGAGTCTCTCTCTCTCTCTTTGCACGCTCTGTCTCTCTGTGTGCTCTCTGTCTGTGCACTCTTTCGCTCTGTGCACTCACTGTCTGTGCTCCCTCTCTCGCTCTTTGTGTGCTGTCTGTGTGCTCTCTCCCTCTGTACCCCTCCCCCTCTGTGTCGATCTCTGCGTGTGTGCTTTTTCTATCTGTACTCTATGTGCACTGCTGTCTGTGTGCAATCTCGGTCTCTGTGCCCCTCACTCTCTTTGTCAATTTATGTGCGCTCTCTGTCTGTGCACCCTCTCTGATTTCTATCTCTGCACTCTCTGTCTGTGCACCCACTCTGCTTTCTATCTCTGTACTCTCTCTCTGTGTGCTCTGTCTGTGAACCCTCTCTGCTTTCTATCTCTGCACTCTCTGTCTGTGTACCCACTCTGCTTTTTATCTCTGCACTCTCTCTCTGTGCTCCCTCTCTGCTTTCTATCTCTGTACTCTCTCTTTGTGTGCTCTGTCTGTGCACCCTCTCTGCTTTCTATCTCTGCACTCTCTCTCTGTGCGCTCTAGCTCTGCTTTCTATCTCTGCACTCTCTGTGCTCCTTCTCTGCTTTCTATCTCTGTTTTCTATCTCTGTACTCTCTCTCTGTGCGCTCTGTCTGTGCACCCTCTCTGCTTTCTATCTCTGCACTCTCTCTCTCTGTGTGCTCTGTCTGTGCACCCTCTCTGCTTTCTATCTCTGCACTCTCTCTCTGTGCGCTCTGTCTGTGCACCCTCTCTGCTTTCTATCTCTGCACTCTCTCTCTCTGTGCGCTATGTCTGTGCACCCTCTCTGCTTTCTATCTCTGCACTCTCTCTCTGTGCGCTCCGTCTGTGCACTCTCTCTGCACTGTCTTTGTGCTCCCTCACTGTCTGTGTGTGCTCTTGCTCTGTAATTCTCTCTCTGTACCCCTCCCTCTCTGTACCTGTCTCTCTCTCTGTACCTCCCTCTCTCTCTCTCTCTCTCTCTCTCTCTCTCTCTGTACCTGTCTCTCTCTCTCTCGCTCTCTGTACCTCCCTCTCTACCTTTGCTGTCTTTCACTAAAATGCAAATGGCCGCCATGCTTCTGTTAAGATCTGGTGTTAGGCCCCACCCCCACTTACGTCATGGCAACGCCCCCTTTATGATGTCAGCGTTAGCAACATTTTCTGCTGCTCACAACTATATATGTGAACTAGCGACTTGCCCGTCAAAAAATTACGGCAATGAGATGTGTATGTTTGGAAAGTCTTCGTCCGATGGTCTTCACGCAGTGTCTGTTGTAAAAGAAAAATTAAAAAGTTATTTGATTTGAATTTATTTGTAATGAATAACATATTCCATTATTTTGGTCTATTGTATCTGTTATGGTGAATTTTTCTGGTATTCTGTTTTTTGTGCAACCTTTTAAAAATACTTTAATTGTATTTGTATATTCCAGTTATACTTTTTTTATACTGTAATTATTAATGTTTTTTTTATTTTGGATATGATTGCAATGTTTTTAGCATTATCCTGTTTTGTGTCCACCACTTTTGCTATGCTAATTTAGACTTCTTTGTAAGGCTTATAGCTTCTTAAACAATAAATAAGAATATTAGTTTACTTTGCTATGTGTTTGTGGGATTTTTGGTACAATCCTGTTTTGTGTCTACCATATGTTGCATACTTTATTTGCTTAATTAATCTTTTTTATGAAGGTTAAATGTTTTTCCTATTTTGGATATGATGGCTATGTTTTTAGCCTTATCTTATTTTGTATCCACCACTTTTGGTTAGCTTATTTAGGCTTCTTTGTAAGGCTTATAGATTATTAAACATTAAAGAAGAATATTAATTTACTTTTCTATGTGTTTGTGTGATTTTTGGTACAATCCTGTTTTGTGTCCCCCATATGTTGCACATTTTATTTGCTTAATTAGTCTTTTTTATGAGGATTAAATATTGTTGTACATTGAAAATGAATGTTTTTCCTATTTTGGATATGATGGCTATGTTTTTAGCATTATCCTATTTTGTGTCCACCACTTTTGGTATGCTTATTTAGGTTTCTTTGTAAGGCTTATAGGTTCTTAAACATTAAAAAATAATATTAATTTACTTTGCTATGTCTTTTTGTGATTTTTGGTCCAATCCTATTTTGTGTCTACAACTTTTGGTATGCTTATTTAGGCTTCTTTGTAAGGCTTACAGGTTCTTAAACATTAAAGAAGAATATTAATTTACTTTGCTATTTGTTTGTTTGATTTTTGGTACAATCCTATTTTGTGTCTACCATATGTTGCATACTTTATTTGATTAATTAGTCTTTTTATGAAGGTTAAATGTTTTTCTACAGTGAAAATGAATGTTTTTTCTATTTTGTATATTATGGCAATGTTTTTAGCATTATCCTCTTTTGTGTTCACCACTTTTTGGTTGCTGCATTTGTTATATTGGCGGCCATTAAACATATATAGTTCCTTTATTTTTTCTACTCGTTATACTTTACCTTGATTGAAGTGTCGAATGACAGAGGGTCCCCTCCTGCCAATCTTAATCTGCCGGTCTTCTTGTAGTGTCTGTTTGAAAAAGAATGTGAAATGCTTAATTGTATATTTCTTCTTTTTGTTTTAGCAAAGCATGGTCTTTTTCAGCATGTAATGTATTTTTCTATCTTACCTCTTCTTCTTTCTTTGTGTTCTTTAAAAGGGATTCTGGTTCACAATGCACGGTGCAAATTCTTTAGTGACGCTGTTGATGCAGAGTCTGTTTGAATATAAAAAAAAAGGAGAAAGATTGAGCTTTAGGTTTCATATGTATTAGTGTCATCTTATTATGTGCTATGAATTACAATAAATTAATGTCATTTAAATATACTTCTTTAATTAGTTTCAATTAACATTAGTTTGTTTTAGGGCCTACACACATAAATGTGCATGTCAGATGTCACTATACATGATACACATATCACATGAATCACATTTTCATAGTTAAAGTTGTTTTTTTTTTGTCCTGTCTTGATATATTATAGCTTACCTCTCAGTTGCAATTTGCACAGTGTAAAGTAGGAAATTAGGAAATAATTCTCTTTTCAAGTAACAGCAGCAGTTCACTATACAGTCACTCCGTTCATCACCTGAGTAGAAATGTACAATTTTCTGGAAAGTAGGCAGTATTTATAAACTTTCAGGTGCCTCAGACCGTTAGAACGCAATACGCATGCGCTATTTGCGTTTCAGCTTACAATTTGCGTTCCATCCGCCATTTTATGTGTAGTAGTTTTCCAAGTGATGGTTAATATCATTGTGGTACGTGCCGCATAGTATGTGTTTCAGTTTTGCGAGACACTGTAGTATTGTTACGTGTGTAGCCTCGTTTTCGTTTTGTTCGGCGGCCATTTTTTCTCTCGCTTAGGTGATTTTCGGCGGTTTAAATTCCTCTTTTTGGACTTAAATGGACGTGTAAATTAACTTTTCAAGGTGCTGGATGCCCCCCCTTGCTGTAAGTAAGCATTTTATGTGTTCGTTGTGTTTATTTATTGTGTTTCTGATGTTTTCATATACGCCGTTTTCGGACGTTTTTTGCATGTTCGGAATGGGTTGTAGCGCGGCCGTATTTTTTGGCTTTTTTTCTAAATCATGCGTGTGGGACGCAGTTGTTTTTTTTTTCTAAGTCGTGCGTGTGTGTGTTAACCGCGTGTGAGGCACCATTGAGTTTTTTTTCTAAGTAGTGCGTGTGTGTGTTAACCGCGTGTTGTGCGAGCCCGCAAGCGTTAACAACAACTTGTATGCTCACAACTATATATGTGATATGTGATAGCCCCATTGTGTGACTATCTCCATCTTGTCCCGGGAGACTCTCTCTAACTGCCACTAAGTAACAGTCTAGAACCCTAGATATTAACACTTGGACTGCAGTGGGTACCCATTACACCCATCAGCTAACAACTTGTACACATTACACATATTATATACATTAATAATTACTAATTACTAATTACTGAGGTTCCACTTGGTACTGGATGAATTTCCATGTTGTGAGCCTGAAAGACAGAGACTTCCCGCTCTACGTGTGTCTATATCAGTGTTTCTGAGAGGAAGGAAAATGTAGTCTGAGTTAAAGATACCACATGAATTGGGTAGAAAAGAGTGACAATGAGGCGAGATTGACCTGTAAGACAATAGTACATAACGGCAAAAGCTGTCCTTGGAAATCCCGGTTAGCTGGCATCCTGTCCATGGCTCCATGCACTATAACCCAAGCTCCTTTCAATTTCATTATACTACAGAGGTAAGCATCGCCAACATACAAACACATCCATGTAAACATACACAGATAAAAATATTTTGCTATGTCAATTTACTATGAGAGTATAAAAAACAAATAACATAAAAACAGGAATGTATTTATCTGTACTGAACTTTCTTCTGGATCTAATGATGTTTCTGATATAAGATTGATAGCGGATGTCCCTGAGTGGCTGGTGTATATTCCTCCCACAGTCATTATTCATGTAACAGGGGTATGATAAGTCTGTATTTGTGGCACACTGTATTTGTGGCACACTGTCCATCATGAGTCTTGAAGTATAGTGGCCAGTTTTCTACTTTCCACAGCTCTCTCTCATCAGGTACGTAGATTGTTCTTATGTTTGGCCTCCTTTTTAGCTTAAATATTTCTCTAATGAAGTCCATGATTTTATGAAGGTTTGTACCTTACACTTCCAGTTGTCCATGGCCAATTTCTGCTGCTCAACATCAATCCTGTCCATGTTCTTTAGATGACGGCATTCGCCATAGTCACAAGGCAACATCACAACAAATTCAGATGCTTTGTTTGGCAGGTTTCGATTGGTTTGTCTCCCAATGGACAGATTCAAGCACAGACACTTGACTGGGGCCATTTGCATTGGGATAATTGTTTCATGTGGATTTTCAGATGGAATTTGCTCTTTTTTCTGAACAGATGGTATGGCAGAGGATCCAAAATAATGCACAGCACATATGGCAGCCACGACCAGGCAGATTAATACTGCAATCAAGACCACTAAGAGGATCCACACAAACATGGCGGTGGGCAGCATATTTTTCAATCTTCAGTATGAAAAACTTCAAAAGCAGCAACTGAACACTGGCCTGTACATGAGCTTCTTATATAGTACTGGATGTAGAGTGTTGATGATGTCACATGATGATGTCATGAAGCAGGGAAGGCAGAATGCAGCATTTAAAAAAATACTGTTTTGAAAAATTATGTCTGACAGTTAAACATATGGTCAAATTAATAATGTACCATATTCAAAGATAAATATACCAAAATGAACAGTTATTTGGACAGTAAATTACTAATGTGGTGCAATGTGTATTAACTAAACATGATGACAAATGTTTTTAGCTAATGAGCTTCTTCAAATTAGTAAAGTATAAAAATATGACCATAGTAGTCCTTTAATAAGAGTATAGGAGTATAATATAAATCTATCACCAAGTAAAATTAAAAGGATACATATAAATAAGTATAAATGTAATTGATCATTATTAAAAAGTCAAAGTGGATATATCATTATGGTAACAAAATGCTGGTGAATAAATTAAAAATGACGGACAAAAGAACGAAGATAGATAACATTTATAGAGTGGGACAATGTCTATCTAGACTAGATCACATAGCAAGTGCGTTTGAGGAGTATTACTCCAAATTATATAATTTAAAAGAAGACCCTCAGTTTGTAATGTCAGCTTTGAAGGAAATTCAGGAATTTCTGAATAGGTTTGAACTACCTCAAATATCTGAAACAGAAACTTTGATGCTTAATGCAGAGATTTCGGAAAAATACATTTCAGAAGCTATTTTAAAACTGAAATTGGGTTTAGCTCCAGGACCCGATGGGTAACATTTATAGAACATTTATAGAAAAAACACTCACAGCTAAATTTGTCAGCTTAAGGCAGCTAATAGAATAAGGCCACAAGTATTGCAATTCCATGGCCTCACAAAGTTGAGAAAGTGGAAGTTTGACCTGGGCTAGTCCTAAAATGATCTAGAGAAATAGTTAATGTTAGGAAAAGGGGGAGAGTATTATGGACTCTTCTCTGTTTTGCAGTTACGGCTCTGCCTTTACAGGCCTGGATCATGGGCAACTCGTACATTTATTGGGAGGAAATTTTTTATTACATTTGCTTACAACAAATTACAAAATAGTGTTCAATGTATCAAAAACATATACAAAAATACAATTAAAAACAAAATGTCATATCTATATTTTCCCAACAATCTGTAGTTTGTTCTTTTACATATACTTCTTTTATATCTAATTATGCGATTAATCACAGAGTCCGTAGTTAAAATAATTTGTTTTGATGATTTTAAACACCTCGCTTGCCATAAATGATATATTACTATACAATTAATTACATATAAAGTGCATTTGTTAATCTTATCTGCCCAATTGATATTTCCATATACTAATTCAGCATAGGACTGCCCTTTAAAGTTGGGTATTTTAAGAAGTATGGACATTTCTGTCCATATTGCTAAACTGAAGGGACAGTCACCCAAAAAATGAGACATTGTTTCTAACATCCCTGAACATTCTTCTCTCGGGCAATTTCGTTCCTCCAATTTTTTAAATGGGCTCGCAGGACGGCGGCAGTAAAGGAGCACGGCTTGCAGTTGGGGTTGGAACCCAATCGGGTACATTTTAGATGGTTTGGGCAGTGAGGCATGTGATGGGATGGGGTCTTACAGGAGATAGTTCAGTACACACGGTTGGGCACAACTCCAGACATCTTGGTAATACATGCAGGTGGTAATGACCTGGGATTGATGCCCGTGAAATGCCTTATCGATAATATAAAGAGGGATTTGCGCCGGTTACACTACCTTTTTCCTAGGACAGTGTTGCTTTGGTCGCACATGGTGCACTGGTTTAAATGGCGCACGGCCATGGGTGACGCCATCATGGGGAAGTGCCGTAGGAAGGTCAACAAGATAATTGCATCGTTCATCAGAAATTTGGGTGGAACATCTGTTAGACACAGGGCGTTAGAGGTGGAGGATGCTAGAGCATTTTACATAGCAGACTGAGTGCACTTAAATGAAATAGGCCTTAGAGTTTTCAGTTTGGGGCTGGAGAATGGCATAGCCATGGCTATGTGGATACATGGAGGTGTGAGCGCTGAAAGTTAGAGTTGGCCTCCTTCTAAGTGGGTGTACTCCGTGGTTGGCCAGGTTTGAGTTGGTGGTCACAATCCGGCACGATAGAAGCATGCCTTGTGGACTGGTTATGTGCGTTGAGTGGCGCAGGTTGGGTAGAGTTGTGGAGGGGGTGTAGCTGGTTTTTTTGGGGCTTCTGGGGAGGGGCGTGCGCAAAGAGTTGGGTAGAGGTTTACGCATGTGGCGGGTTATGCTTGCCCTGGATGGTTCAGTTACAGTTATAACTGTTATTTAATGTATTTTGACCCACGGAGGGGTAAGGGGGTCCCCAGGTCAGTTACAAGGGATGGGGGTGGGCAAGCATAGCTTAGGGGTTACGCCAAAAAGTTAAGGGAAGTATAAGTTTAGCTAAAAGTGTGTAATAAAGAGGATGTGGCCTAATTTACACCCCAATTACGGCTACGTGTGTTTATTTATTCATGTGTGATGTAAGTTAATGGGAATCGCCATGACCTGGGCTAGCCCTAAGATGGGAATGTAAGGGTGATAGGGGGTTAACAGTGGTTGTGTAAGCTCAGCTCATGGCAAAAGGGAGAGGAGTGTAGGCGCACTGAAAGGGGGGCAGCAGCAGAGAGTATGTTTAGAGCAGCACGAGTTGACAAACTATAGGGATCTGCCCTCCTCCCACCCCGATGGTTTAAGACGGGGAAGTTGGTTGTTATATTAAAAGAAAAAAAAGTTTTAAAACACGGGTAAAGGATGAATAATGGTAGAGGAATAAGAGACGGATTGGAGGTTGGTGTTAGCAACGCCTAACGAGTCGTCACAGCCTTTATATGGCGGGTTATGCTTGCCCTGGATGGTTCAGTTACAGTTATAACAGTTATTTAGTGCATTGGGACCCAAGGAGGGGTAAGGGGGTCCCCCGGTCAGTTACAAGGGATGGGGGTGGGCAAGCATAGCTTAGGAGTTATGCCAAAAAGTTTAAGAAAGTATAAGTTTAGTTAAAAGTGTGTAACAAAGAGGCTAATTTATATCTCACTTACGGCTACGTGTGTTTATTTATTCATGTGTGATGTAAGTTATTGAGTATCGCCATGGGCTATGCCCGGGTCAAGCAGCCTTCCTGCAATCTGATGTAAGTAAATAAAAATGAATAAACTTTTATTTTTAAAATAGGACACACAAGGGCTTTTTCAAACACTTATTAGAGCTATCAGCAATTAAACACACAATACTGTATTTTAAAAGCACGGGAATGCATGGAAACACCTTAGAATTAATTGCAAACCCCACAAATATGCAATAAAAAAAATATTATTATTAAATGTTTATGTAATATCGATCCCGGGACTCAAGGGGTTAAAACATATCATGAGACCCACATGGACTAGAACATATGATCTAATGCATTTTATAGAGTCCAATCACTAATTAATTTGTAGCCTTCAATTGCAGATTATCTGCAACTTCAATGTTTTACTAACATCATTTACTATTGGAAGTGTCTATGAAGTAAATTACGGGCTTGCTTAAATATTGCCAGATTATATGAACGAGCCCCATGAAATCCTACTTGAAAAGGCAGAATGAATGAGTTTAGGAGGTAAATTGCGGCCTAGAGTCAATAGAATACATCTAAACATTTAGGGAAAAAACACCCGCAGCAAAAACTCAAGGTTAGATTGCAGCACTAAATGACAGATTAGAGACGTTTGCAAGCTCCTAATAGAGTAGGGCCCATTGTTGGTAAATTCATTTATATTTCAATATAATATTCCTTCATCAAATTAATGTTCCTTTGGAAGCAGTCTCACATTACTTAGACTATAGTATTTACAATATTTTATAAACTTTAAGGGTTATGTTGAATTTGAACCATAGTAAAAATAACATTGATATGAAACAAAAACAAACAAAAAAATATATATATACTTACAATGTCACTGTTCATGTAGGAAGCATATGTGCTACTACTGTTAACCATAATTAGACAAACAGGACACTAAAATTATAAAATTAGCAGACACATTATATATATGTATTGAGCAGCACTCGTGGAATATTTCACTATTCACAGACTCTCAATTCGGCTTTTCTACGAATTGAACCGAAATGTGATTGGCGCTGGCAGAGAGTTGTAACAAATGTACTGGGTGTCACACCTCACTTGGCAAATCTCAGCTAGAATACTGCCCTGAGAGTCATGCTGGGAGAATTGTTGATTGTTGTTGTTTTGGGTAATGGAAACTACATCTCCCAGCATGCTTTGTAAGAAAGAGAGGAAGTAACTTAATAAGCAGTATACCTCAGCCAATCAAAGAGGAGATTTATTATTTCCATCCCCAAGATATAGCACTTCTTGCAAGGAGCTATATGTGATGTACAATGTCTGTTCCAAGTCTGTTTTAGTTCATGTTTAAGTGTAAAAACACAGGCCCGTTGCAGCCAGGTTCCCCTAGGCTCTTGCCTTCTCTGTGTAATGGTAAATCTGGCCTCTATGGGGCTCTGCATAACACACTCACTACTACACAGATAAATAGCACAGTGACAACATAATCTGCCCTTAAATTATTATTTTGTTGGTTAATTCTTCTTATAGACTTACACAAATCTTTTTAGTTTCTATTTCTGCATTGCTTTTTTATTTTCAAAGGAAGTATATCGGATCACCATAAACAAGAAGACTCAAGGATACTATTGTAAGACAACTGAAAAAAACAAGGTGAAGAAAGTTTATTTCAAAGAAAAGTGTCATATCAAAAGTCTTTATTTTCACAGTAATAGTCCAGTTTGTAATTATATAAACACAGTTATCAGTGTGACGTGAAGATCTAGTTTTTATATCAACTTCACAAAATGGAGGTTATAGACTCATGAGGGTCAGACACGAGACATGGTGTCTGAGGATACATCTGCTGTACAATAATAAATATACATATAAATATACTTATAGATAGATATACTTGTACATTTTGCTAACTAATACCTAGAGATGTCGCGAACATAAAATTTTCGGTTCGCGAACCGCGGCGCAAATTTCAACAAATGTTCGTGAACGGGCGAACCGGGCGAACCACCATAGACTTCAATGGGCAGGCAAATGTCAAAACCCACAGGGACTCTTTCTGGCCACAATAGTGATGGGAAAGTTGTTTCAAGGGGACTAACACCTGGACTGTGGCATGCCGGAGGGGAATCCATGGCAAAACTCCCACGGAAAATTACATAGTTGATGCAGAGTCTGGTTTTAAGCCATAAAGGTCATAAATCACCTAACATTCCTAAATTGTTTGGAATAACATGCTTTAAAACATCAGGTATGATGTTGTATCGATCAGGTAGTGTAAGGGTTACACCCGCTTCACAGTAACAGACAAATCTCCCCGTTTAATGCACCGCAAACAACCGCAAACAGTCCCTTTGCACCTCCTTGTCCTCACTGATGTCATTGAAGCTCTCTTCCTCCACCCAGCCACCAAGGGTCCCCGAAAGGTGACAACAAGCCCCCTGGGACACCTGCTGTGTTTGGTCTTCCACCTCCTCAAAGCCACCTTCCTCCTCTGACTCCTCTTCTTCAGACTCCTATCTCTGTGTTGCCTCTGTCTGCGTTATTATAAGGTGTGTACTGTTAAGTAGTACTATTCCTATCGGTTTAATCCCTGTTACGTCCACTATTAGGGGACGTGTATATGGCATTGATTTTTGGAAGCGGGAGATGGAAAAAGATGCATGGTCGGTCCTCCCACTTCAAATTTGGGGCACTGTGCGTGCAATCTAAGGTGCCACCAGATAGGAGTGGTGTGTTCAGTTGTACTATTTATTCCTATCGGATTCAATAAAGTCAATAAACCTGGCCCGTTACTAGCCAGGAAACTACAAACCAAAACAACAAAAAATAGGATACTTCAAATTAAGACCTCGAAGGAAAAAAAACAACGAACCCAAATAAGATCCAGAAGATTTTTACAAAATTTTACAATACCCTTTATACAGCAACAAATCACATAGATCTACACAAAATGAGGGGATTTCTTAATTCCTGTGATCTCCCCTTAATAGAAGAAAATGACTTAGAGACTTTAAATGCCAAAGTGACCCTAGAGGAAGTGAGAAAAGCAGTCCAAAACCTCAAACCTGGTAAGTCACCAGGCCCAGACGGGTACACCAATTTATATTATAAAAAATTTCTAGACATTTTAGGCCCGCACTTGGTCACTCTAACAGAGTTCTAGAAGGCAAGCAAACAGCAGCAGAGCTGAACAGGGCAGATATCGCTTTATTCCCTAAGGAGGGTCGAGATGCCCTAGAACCAAAAAACTACAGGCCAATATCATTACTAAACTGTGATACAAAGATCCTGTCAAAAATAATAGCAGATAGAATGTCATCCTTCTTGCCTAAGTTAATACATAATGACCAAGTAGGCTTTGTCTCCCACAGGCAAGCGGGAGACAACATTAGAAAAGTCATGAACCTACTGTACCACACCGAAGCGTCTAAAATTCAAGCCTGTCTTATGGCCTTTGACATTGAAAAGGCGTTTGATTCCCTGGAGTGGACTTACCTATACGCCACGCTTGAAAAATTTGGTATTAAAGGCCATTTCATAAATTTCATACACTCATTATACAAATCATCCAGGGCAAGGTTACAGATTCCGGGAGATGAGAGATCCTTAATTAAAATAGAAAGAGGAACAAGACAGGGGTGCTTCTTTTATTTCCTTCTTTTTCTCTGGCAAAGCAATGACTATTTAGTATCCGCTGGAGGGAGGATTTCACCATCCGGCCTCTCTGGTCTCTGAACCAGAAAATTTCTCCCCTTCTATTCTCAATAGCAATAGAACCCCTGGCTCAGACAATTAGGGCCAACGCTGGGATCACAGGCATAAAAATACGCCATCACCATTTCAAAACTTGTCTATTTGCAGACGACCTGCTGTGTATGCTCTCAAACCCTACCCAATCGGTCCCAGAGTTGATTCGAACTATGGAGGAGTTTGGTCAGTTTTCTGGCCTTAAACTGAACATAGAGAAGACAGAAGCACTAGCAATTGACTTAACAGCAGTAGAGAAGCAGGGCCTCAAAGAGAAGTTTAATATTAAGTGGGATAAGAAGCACATAAACTACCTGGGAATCCGACTAACCCCTAAGCTAGAGGACTTGTACAAAGCCAACCACTCCAAACTTTATAAAACAATAATTAATGACCTGAGTAAATGGACAAAGTATAGGTTATCATGGCTAGGGAGAATAAATACGATAAAAATGAATGTCCTTCCTAGGTTGCTCTACATATTTCGAACACTCCCGATCCCGATTAAATAAAAAGAATTAGAAAATATTCAAAGGAAAATATTTCAGTTTATCTGGAACCACTCTCCCTCACGCATCACAAAGAAAATTATGTACCTTCATAAGTCAGAGGGGAGACTATCGTGTCCAAACTTAAAATATTACCACAAGGCAGCTCAGTTATCTTTCCTCCAAATAGCACATTCTATAGGGCATCAACCGGCCTGGGTGTATTTAGAGAACCACACTAGTGATGTCGCGAACATAAAAGTTTTGGTTCGCAAACCGCGAACGCGAACCGCCGCAAATGTTCGCGAACCGGCGAACCCGGCAAACCGCCATAGACTTCAATGGGCAGGCGGATTTTTAAAACCCACAGGGACTCTTTCTGGCCACAATAGTGATGGAAAAGTGGTTTTAAGGTAACTAACACCTGGACTGTGGCATGCCGGAGGGGGATCCAGGTCAAAACTCCCACGGAAAATTACATAGTTGATGCAGAGTCTGGTTTTAATCCATAAAGGGCATAAATAACCTAACATCCCCCTCCATCATCATCCTCCCTGTCTCTTACCACTCCCTCATCATCCTCCCCTGTGTCTCTTTCCCCCCTTCCTCATCACCCTCCCCTGTCTCTCTTCCCCCCTCCATCATCATCCTCCCCGGTGTCTTTTCCCCCCTCCATCATCATCCTCCCCTGTGTCTCTTTCCCCCCTCCCTCATCATCCTCCCCTGTGTCTCTTTTCCCCCTCCATCATCATCCTCCCCTGTGTCTCTTCCCCCCTCTATCATCATCCTCCCCTGTGTCTCTTTCCCACCTCCCTCATCATCCTCCCCTGTATCTCTTTACCCCCTCCCTCATAATCCTCCCCTGTGTCTCTTCCCCCCTCCATCATCATCCTCCCCTGTGTTTCTTTCCCCCCTCCCTCATCATCCTCCCCTGTGTCTCTTTCCCCCCTCCCTCATCATACTCCCCTGTATCTCTTTACCAACTCCCTCATCATCCTCCCCTGTGTCTCTTCCCCCCTCCATCATCATCCTCCCCTGTGTCTCTTTCCCCCTCCCTCATCATCCTCCCCTGTGTCTCTTTTCTCCCTCCCTCATCATCATCCCCTGTGTCTCTCCCCCCTCATCATCCTCCCCTGTGTCTCTTTGCCCCCTTCCACATCAACCTCCCCTGTGTCTCATCCCCCCTCCCTCATCATCCTCCCACCATCCTCATCATCCTCCCCTGTATCTATTTAACCCCTCCCTCATCATCCTCCCCTGTGTCTCTTTCCCCCCTTCCTCATCACACTCCCCTGTGTCTCATCCCCCCTCCCACATCATCCTCTCCTGTATCTCTTTACCCCCTCCCTCATCATCCTCCCCTGTGTCTTTCCCCCCCTCCATCATCATCCTCCACTGTGTCTCTTTCCCCCCTCCATCATCATCCTCCCCTGTGTCTCTTTCCCCCCTCCCTCATCATCGCCCCCTGTATTTCTTTACCCCCTCCCTCATCATCCTCCCCTGTGTCTCTTTCCCCCTCCATCATCATCCTCCCCTGTGTTTCTTTCCCCCCTCCCTCATCATCCTCCCCTGTGTCTCTTTCCCCCCTCCCTCATCATCCTCCCCTGTATCTCTTTACCCACTCCCTCATCAACCTCCCCTGTGTCTCTTCCCCCCTCCATCATCATCCTCCCCTGTGTCTCTTCCCCCCTCCCTCATCATCCTCCCCTGTGTCTCTTTCCCCCCTTCCTCATCACCCTCCCCTGTGTCTCTTCCCCCCTCCCTCATCATCCTCCCACCTCCCACATCATCCTCCCCTGTGTCTCTTCCCCCTCCATCATCATCCTCCACTGTGTCTCTTTCCCCCCTCCATTATCATCCTCCCCTGTGTCTCTTTCCTCCCTCCCTCATCATCCTCCCCTGTATTTCTTTACCCCTCCCTCATCATCCTCCCCTGTGTCTCTTCCCCCTCTATCATCATCCTCCCCTGTGTTTCTTTCCCCCCTCCCTCATCATCCTCCCCTGTGTCTCTTTCCCCCCTCCCTCATCATCCTCCCCTGTATCTCTTTACCCACTCCCTCATCATCCTCCCCTGTGTCTCTTCCCCCCTCCATCATCATCCTCCCCTGTGTCTCTTCCCCCCTCCCTCATCATCCTCCCCTGTGTCTCTTCCCCCCCTCCCTCATCATCCTCCCCTGTGTCTCATTGCCCCCTTCCTCATCACCCTCCCCTGTGTCTCATCCCCCCTCCCTCATCATCCTCACACCTCCCTCATTATCCTCCCCTGTATCTCTTCCCCCCCTCCCTCATCATCCTCCCCTGTGTCTCTTTCCCCCCTTCCTCATCACCCTCCCCTGTATCTCTTTACCCCTCCCTCATCATCCTCCCCTGTATCTCTTTACCCCCTCCCTCATCATCCTCCCCTGTGTCTCTTTCCCCCCTTCCTCATCACCCTCCCCTGTGTCTCATCCCCCCTCCCTCATCATCCTCCCACCTCCCTCATCATCCTCTCCTGTATCTCTTTACACCCTCCCTCATCATCCTCCCCTGTATCTCTATACCCCCTCCCTCATCATCCTCACCTGTGTCTCTTTGACCCCTTCCTCATCATCCTCCCCTGTGTCTCTTTCCCCCCTTCCTCATCACCCTCCCCTGTGTCTCATCCCCCCTCCCTCATCATCCTCCCACCTCCCTCATCATCCTCCCCTGTATCTCTTTACCCCCTCCCTCATCATCCTCCCCTGTATCTCTATACTCCCTCCCTCATCATCCTCACCTGTGTCTCTTTGCCCCCTTCCTCATCATCCTCCCCTGTGTCTCTTTCCCCCCTTCCTCATCACCCTCCCCTGTGTCTCATCCCCCCTCCCTCATCATCCTCCCACCTCCCTCATCATCCTCCCCTGTATCTCTTTACCCCTCCCTCATCATCCTCCCCTGTATCTCTTTACCCATTCCCTCATCATCCTCCCCTGTGTCTGTTTCCCCCCTCCCTCATCATCCTCCCCTGTGTCTGTTTCAACCCTCCCTCAGAATCCTCCCCTGTGTCTCTTTGCCCCCTTCCTACTCACCCTCCCCTGTGTCTCATCCCCCCTCCCTCATCATCCTCCCACCTCCCTCATCATCCTCCCCTGTATCTCTTTACCCCCTCCCTCATCATCCTCCCCTGTGTCTCTTTCCCCCCTTCCTCATCACCCTCCCCTGTGTCTCATCCCCCCTCCCTCATCATCCTCCCCTTTATCTCTATACCCCCTCCCTCATCATCCTCCCCTGTCTCTCTTCCTTCCTCCATCATCATCCTCCCCTGTTTCTCTTTCCCCCCTCCCTCATCATCCTCCCATGTGTCTCTTTCCCCCCTCCCTCATCATCCTCCCCTATGTCTCTTTTCCCCCTCCCTCATCATCTTCCACTGTGTCTCTTCCCCTCTCCCTCATCATCCTCCCCTGTGTCTCTTCCCCCCCTTCCTCATCACCCTCCCCTGTATCTCTTTACCCCTCCCTCATCATCCTCCCCTGTATCTCTTTACCCCCTCCCTCATCATTCTCCCCTGTGTCTGTTTCCCCCCTCCCTCATCATCCTCTCCTGTGTCTGTTTCCCCTCTCACTCATCATCCTCCCCTGTGTCTCTTCCCCCCTCCCTCATCATCCTCCCACCTCCCACATCATCCTCCCCTGTGTCTCTTCCCCCTCCATCATCATCCTCCACTGTGTCTCTTTCCCCCCTCCATTATCATCCTCCCCTGTGTCTCTTTCCTCCCTCCCTCATCATCCTCCCCTGTATTTCTTTACCCCTCCCTCATCATCCTCCCCTGTGTCTCTTCCCCCTCTATCATCATCCTCCCCTGTGTTTCTTTCCCCCCTCCCTCATCATCCTCCCCTGTGTCTCTTTCCCCCCTCCCTCATCATCCTCCCCTGTATCTCTTTACCCACTCCCTCATCATCCTCCCCTGTGTCTCTTCCCCCCTCCATCATCATCCTCCCCTGTGTCTCTTCCCCCCTCCCTCATCATCCTCCCCTGTGTCTCTTTCCCCCCTCCCTCATCATCCTCCCCTGTGTCTCATTGCCCCCTTCCTCATCACCCTCCCCTGTGTCTCATCCCCCCTCCCTCATCATCCTCACACCTCCCTCATTATCCTCCCCTGTATCTCTTCCCCCCCTCCCTCATCATCCTCCCCTGTGTCTCTTCCCCCCCTTCCTCATCACCCTCCCCTGTATCTCTTTACCCCTCCCTCATCATCCTCCCCTGTATCTCTTTACCCCCTCCCTCATCATCCTCCCCTGTGTCTCTTTCCCCCCTCCCTCATCACCCTCCCCTGTGTCTCATCCCCCCTCCCTCATCATCCTCCCACCTCCCTCATCATCCTCTCCTGTATCTCTTTACACCCTCCCTCATCATCCTCCCCTGTATCTCTATACCCCCTCCCTCATCATCCTCACCTGTGTCTCTTTGCCCCCTTCCTCATCATCCTCCCCTGTGTCTCTTTCCCCCCTTCCTCATCATCCTCCCCTGTGTCTCATCCCCCCTCCCTCATCATCCTCCCACCTCCCTCATCATCCTCCCCTGTATCTCTTTACCCCCTCCCTCATCATCCTCCCCTGTATCTCTATACCCCCTCCCTCATCATCCTCACCTGTGTCTCTTTGCCCCCTTCCTCATCATCCTCCCCTGTGTCTCTTTCCCCCCTTCCTCATCACCCTCCCCTGTGTCTCTTCCCCCCTCCCTCATCATCCTCCCACCTCCCTCATCATCCTCCCCTGTATCTCTTTACCCCTCCCTCATCATCCTCCCCTGTATCTCTTTACCCATTCCCTCATCATCCTCCCCTGTGTCTGTTTCCCCCCTCCCTCATCATCCTCCCCTGTGTCTGTTTCAACCCTCCCTCAGAATCCTCCCCTGTGTCTCTTTGCCCCCTTCCTACTCACCCTCCCCTGTGTCTTATCCCCCCTCCCTCATCATCCTCCCACCTCCCTCATCATCCTCCCCTGTATCTCTTTACCCCCTCCCTCATCATCCTCCCCTGTGTCTCTTTCCCCCCTTCCTCATCACCCTCCCCTGTGTCTCATCCCCCCTCCCTCATCATCCTCCCACCTCCCTCATCATCCTCCCCTTTATCTCTATACCCCCTCCCTCATCATCCTCCCCTGTCTCTCTTCCTTCCTCCATCATCATCCTCCCCTGTTTCTCTTTCCCCCCTCCCTCATCATCCTCCCCTGTATCTCTTTACCCCCTCCCTCATCATTCTCCCCTGTGTCTGTTTCCCCCCTCCCTCATCATCCTCTCCTGTGTCTGTTTCCCCTCTCACTCATCATCCTCCCCTGTGTCTCTTCCCCCCTCCCTCATCATCCTCCCCCCTCCCTTGTTGATAAGGGGTGGAAGAGACACAGGGATAAGTGTGAGGGGTGTTAGGGTAAGGGGTGTTAGGGATAAGGGTGAGGGGGTTAGGTGTTAGGGTGAGGGGTGATAGGGCTAAGTGTGAGGGGTGTTAGGGTTAGGGTAAGGGGTGTTAGGGATAAGTGTGAGGGGTGTTAGGGTTAGGTGTTAGGGTGAGGGGTGTTAGGGATAAGTGTGAGGGGTGTTAGGATTAGGGTGAGGGGTTTTAGGGATAAGTGTGAGGGGTGTTAGGGTTAGGGTGAGGGGTGCTAGGGATAAGTGTAAGGGGTGTTAGGGTTAGGTGTTAGGGTGAGGGATGTTAGGGTTAGGTGTTAGGGATAAGTGTGAGGGGTGATAGGGTTAGGGTGATGGGTGTTAGGGATAAGTGTGAGGGGTGTTAGGGTTACGGTGAGGGGTGTTAGGGATAAGTGTGAGGGGTGTTAGGGTTAGGGTGAGGGGTGTTAGGGATAAGTGTGAGGGGTGTTAGGGTTAAGGTGAGTGGTGTTTGGGATAAGTGTGAGGGGTGTTAGGGTTAGGTGTTAGGGTGAGGGGTGTTAGGGATAAGTGTGAGGGGTGTTAGGGTGAGGGTGAGGGGTGTTAGGGATAAGTGTGAGGGGTGTTAGGGTTAGGGTGAGGGGTGCTAGGGATAAGTGTAAGGGGTGTTAGGGTTAGGTGTTAGGGTGAGGGATGTTAGGGTTAGGTGTTAGGGATAAGTGTGAGGGGAGTTAGGGTTAGGGTAAGGGGTGTTAGGGATAAGTGTGTGGGGTGTTAGGGTTAAGGTGAGAGGTGTTAGGGATAAGTGTGAGGGGTGTTAGGGTTAGGTGTTAGGGTGAGGGGTGTTATGGATAAGTGTGAGGGGTGTTAGGGTTGGGTGCTAAGGTGAGGGGAGGATGATGATAAGGGGGGGAAGAGACACAGTGGTGTCCTTGCAGCAGAGATCAAGAGTCCTTCAGGACTGTATTGCACACTGTGTACAGTAGCCTAGCTATGGTTTTCCCTATTGATGCAGTATCACCTACACTCAGCCTCCTCTCAGTAAGACTGCAAGTTAGTTATGATTCCAAAATGGCTGCTGTCCATGAGGTAGATGGCTCTGGAAGGGAGTGTATGCTGCTGATTGGCTGGAATGTGTCTGCTGACTGTGACATGCAGGGTCAAAGTTTGCTCAATGATAAAGTATAAGGGGCGCGTTGAATATCGCATATGTTCGCAGTTCGCCGCGAACGCGAACATGCTATGTTCGCCGGGAACAGTCAGCCGGTGAACTATTCGCGACATCTCTAAACCGCACTTTAAGGCCCTTAACCTGGGACAAGGTGGCTTGGCTATCAGAATTGCCTCAGAGCCTTAAAAACTTGCCAAACCCCCTAATCAAACACTCACTATCATACTGGAAATGGGCCAAGAAACACAGGGGTTTGTTCCCTGGATCCACCCAAATGACCCCAATTCTTGACCACCCTCAGGCCCCGAAACACATGAGCACAACATCACAACACTGGTGGAGGTCAAGGAAACTAGATAGACTGGGAGACTGGTTAGTAATGGGCCAGATGCTCACCTATGAGGAACTGAGGGATAAGCATGAGCTACCGCTGTCAGAACATTACAATTACTGTAGGCTGAGGCATTTCACACACTCCCTGACCCAGAAACAGGGGACACCGGTCTTAAATTGGTTCTCTAAAATTTGTAAAGATAAACCTCTATCAAGGGGGATCATTGGGTCGCTTTACAAATATAAAACATTTGTTACTGGTTGAAGCGACACTGGGGGAAGGACCGGAGTAGGGGAGCTCTGGAGACCCTTCAGAAGCAACCGGCGGCAAAATCATCCCAGGAAAGGAGAGGTAGCTTACTGAAGCCTGCCCTAGGGTAACCCAAGGGTGATTGCCCAGATTAGATATTGTAAATAATAAACTAATACTGCTGGAGGGATGATAGCTAAAAGGACTTTGGTGTTTCCTGCAGATATACTCTTTACTATTGTCTGTTTTACCATGTTTTAGGTATCTCTTGAATTGCAATCACAATAAAAAATATGAAAAAATATTAACCTAAAAAGTAAAAATAAGAAGGACTAGCCAGCTAACTTTCACAAAATGTCTTTATTGTAAATATGTATTTTTGCACAACTGTTATGCAAGACTGTTCAAAAATGCTTTATTTTTCATTACATGCTGTACGCCTTCTGACAATAAAATAATTTAAATGCAAAAATTAGGTATTGTTGCAGCAACCAGAAAAATTGATGTTAGTTTGCCAGGCACAAAGTGCCCTAAATCATTGCATCTTGAACCCTAGTTGATGGCGGATAAGTCACGCAAGTCATCCGGCATTCAGGGATTAAATACAGCAGCGTTTGGACCATTATTAGCTCAAGGCAGCTCATCTATCAGGCCTTTTTTAATCAAATGTATGGCCCACTATCAGTCCCTTCGGGATCCATCCCTCATTCATCTTAATAAAGGTGAGGTAATCTAGACTTTTTTGACCTAGGCGACTTCTCTTCTCAGTGACAAAACCTCCTGCTGCACTGAATGTCCTTTCTGACAGGAAACTTGAAACGGGGCAGGACAGAAGTTCTATGGCAAATTGGGATAGCTCAGGCCAAAGGTCAAGCGTGCACAC
Organism: Discoglossus pictus; assembly: GCA_027410445.1. Taxonomy (NCBI): domain Eukaryota; kingdom Metazoa; phylum Chordata; class Amphibia; order Anura; family Alytidae; genus Discoglossus; species Discoglossus pictus. The sequence goes on from JAPZIH010000970.1 coordinate 63,407, forward strand.
CCAGTAGTCAAGGGGTTCATCGCTCCTTATAGTGTCAATATCTGACGGTCGAGTCGTTCTCTGAGGGTGGACCCCAAAGGGCTGTGGCGATGCATAGGACTTAAAAAGCTCTGCATGTCTTCCATCAACATGTCTGTAAAGCATCCTCTCCTTGCCGGCGTGGTCGTGGGAGGAGGAGGATTATGTTCACCTCTTCCGCTGTTAGATTGCCGTTGTGCTGTGACATCACCCTTAAACGCTGTGTAACGCATACTTTTTAATTTATTTTGGAAGTGCTGCATCCTTTCCGACTTGTGGTAATTCGGTAACATTTCAGGCACTTTTTGCTTATACCGGGGGTCTAGTAGCGTGGACACCCAGTACATGTCGTTTTCCTTCATCCTTTTTATACGAGGGTCCCTCAACAGGCACGACAGCATGAAAGACCCCATTTGCACAAGGTTGGATACCGAGCTAGTCATGTCCCGTTCCTCGTCCTCAGTGATCTCACTGAAGGTATGTTCTTCCCCCCAGCCACGTACAACATTACGGGTATCAGATACGTGACAACGAGCACCCTGGGATGCCTGTTGTGGTTGGTCTTCCTCCTCCTCCTCAAAGCCACATTCCTCCTCTGACTCCTCTTCCTCAGAACCCTCTTCCAGCGATGCCGCAGGTCCAGCAAACGATGCTGATAAGGCTGTTTCTGGTGGTGATGGTGACCACAACTCTTCCTCTTCCTCTTCACGCTCATCTACGGCCTGATCCAGCACTCTTCGCAGGGCACGCTCCAGGAAGAAAACAAATGGTATGATGTCGCTGATGGTGCCCTCGGTGCGACTGACCAGGTTTGTCACCTCCTCAAAAGGACGCATAAGCCTACAGGCATTGCGCATGAGAGTCCAGTAACGTGGCAAAAAAATCCCCAGCTCCGCAGAGGCTGTCCTAGCACCCCGGTCATACAAATACTCGTTAATGGCCTTTTCTTGTTGGAGCAGGCGGCCAAACATTAGGAGTGTTGAATTCCAACTTGTCGGGCTGTCGAAAATCAAGCGCCTAACTGGCATGTTGTTTCACCGCTGGATATCTGTAAAGTGCGCCATGGCCGTGTAGGAACACCTGAAATGGCCACACACCTTCCTGGCTTGCTTCAGAACGTCCTGTAAGCCTGGGTGCTTATGCACAAAGCGTTGTACAGATTACACACATGTGCCAAGCACAGCACATGTGTCAACTTGCCCAAATTCAATGCCGCCAACAAATTTCTTCCGTTGTCACAAACCACTTTGCCGATCTCCAGTTGGTGTGGAGTCAGCCACTGATCCACCTGTGCCTTCAGGGTGGACAGGAGTGCTGGTCCGGTGTGACTCTCTGCTTTCAGGGAATCAACGCCAAGACGGCGTGACACTGCCGTATCCGGGATGTGGAATAGTACCTGTGGAGCTGGGGGGGGGGGTGCCGTTTGTCACGACCCACTCTCTGGCTGGGGTCTGTTGACCGGATTTGGGTTACTCTGGACCTTCAGCAGCTTTGATTACAGGAACATCATGTCTCAGCCTTTGGGTTAGACTGAGCAATATTGACAGTAAGTCTGACAAATCTTACTGCAAGCATATGTCCCCGGGTAAATAATACATCTACACGCCATGTCTTGATGAAAATTATGAACAACTTTACCAGGAGGGGCTACCTTTAGTCAGCCCCTAACTGCCTCTGGCCAATCATGCAGGGTCCCTACATGGGAACCATGAGACTCCTCCCAGGTCCACCCACTAGGTGGGGCTAACTAATTCATTTGGCTCTAGCTCCCAAGAGAGAGACATCTCCCTACCCTCTGGACTTTGCACTGATTCTCTGAGTGGGAATCCCTGTAGACCCCCTGGGGTTATGGTGCCTCAGTGTCTGTAAGGGACCCTTATGTTCCTGACTACGATCATTTCAAGTGTTTACCTTCAGGACCATATGGGCAACTCCTGACTGAGAGTTTATACAATGGGGGAGGGTTGACTAATTAAAACATAGCTATCACTCCATAATACAATATACAATATAATACTAACATATTATAACCCACAACATATTTCCCCATTCCCACATGGTATCAGGGTTGGGCAGGTTTTCCACGTCAATCCCTTTTTATTCAGTAATGCTGACTTTATTTTATGGTGACAGTGGAACCCCCTACTCATTCCCCTATCCCATACCATTCACAAGCAGTGGCTCTGTGAGCCCAAACCTTTTGTTCTTCCACATGGCAATAGCATGTGGAAGATAACCCAGCCCCAAGATGGCCACTGCTGCCAGTCACAAAATGGCCCCAGCATAGTTCATGCCAAATCCAATATGGCCACTGGCTGATTCATGACAACACCTCCCCCAAGCGTGGCAGGGAGCATCTCTGATTTTCCCAGCTACGCTGATAGTCATGAATCTGCTGGTTTGGCCAGGCCCTCTGTATGCTATGCCAGTTCTCGCCTGTCCCAAGGTGCAGAGTAAAAACCTCCCCCAGCCCTTGCTCCCACTGTATAGAGCAAATTGCTCTTCCCCTGCACCCCCACCAAAGTAGTCCATGATCCCACCTCTCTCTTCTTGGGCAGCAGCATGGAAGTCACTGGGGACACAGAGGGTTGCACCCATACACTTTTCTGAGGCAAAACAGTATTTTTTGGAACCCAATAAAACAACCCCTGTCCCATAGCAACCCCTTTCCCTCCAGCCAGTCCCCACAGCTGGGCCGGGGCTTCTAAAACAGTCTCTGGGCCTATGGGACTACAAAGGGACAGCTCCTCTTGGCTTTCTTCCTCTGGTCCAGCTGTTTCCGTTGCAGCTTGGGGAGCTACGCTGCTCCCACCCAAGCTGTGCTTACACTCCTCTGACTTGGCTGGGGGGCTATGCTGCTCCCATCCAGCTGAAGTGCCGGACTCCTCCATTGCCCGGGGTTGAGCAACTTTATCCCAGTCCTTTATGTTGAACTGGATCTTTGGAGTGGTGTCTGTTCCAGTGGGCTCCTGGACACTGGTTATCCAAGGTATCTCCCCACTTGGTACACCCTCTATCATGGTGCCACTCTGCACCCATAACACTTTTGCCAAGGCTGGCATGCTTGCTGCCCTGGCTCTTTGTGCCCCTGGCACTCTCTTGCTGTGTGAGGTCAGGTTCCCTGTAGCCAGAAACCAATTCCTTTCCCTCCCCACAGTCTCTTAAATAGCCCTCCTGGGCTCTGTGCTTCACTAGCACCTCTGGGAACAACTCCCCTGGGGTGTCAGGGTACAGACAGTGGTTATCTGATGCAGGCTGGTGAATCTCATCATTCCCACCCAGCCTGGCCTCAAATGCTCCCTTTCCACCATCCATCACATAATCATCCCAAGCCTCTGGATCCATTAGCAGTTCTGGCCAACACAATTTGCCTAGAACTTCTGAGGGCAGACTTAACTTATCTGGCCCTAGCTTGTGAGCAGTTCGCACTTCCTCTGGGATTAAGCCTCTTGGGGTCTCAGGGGGAAGACATGGATTATCTGCCCCCACCCAGGGAACATTCCACTGGGTCTCTGGCTCTTTAGGCTGGTGACTAGGCCCTGACACAGTCGCTGCATGTTCTAGGGGCAAACATTCTCCATCCCCAGGAGTTGGCAAAAGAACAGTGTTTACCCCATCCCACTCCTCACTTTGTTTACCGTCCATAAAAGCCTCTCTCCAGTTCCAGTGAGCATACTTACTCTGGTACATACCGTCTGAGTTGTAAGGGTCTGGTGAGCCGTCCTCCCATCTGGATGGGCCAAAATACTTCTTGGGTATCGCATCCCACAATTGAACATACTTAGCCTCCAGTTGCTGCTCTTGCCGAACCAGGGGTTCTAGCAAAGGAGCCTCCGGGAACCATGGTTCCAGTCCCAGACCCCGGCAGCGTTCAACAAACAAGTTATTATGCCTCCTTGCAGTCCCCATGCCCCATTCCGGATCCCCATTCAGAATCTCCTCGACCCCATATTCTAGATCCAAACAAAAATAGAGGTCCTCTCTCCGGCCACCGAAGTACTCTATCCTGGCAAGGTACTGTTCCTCCAAGTCCATCTCTTTCTCTACCAGTTCCTCCAACCAGCTTGCCTGCTCATGGCCATGCCATAATTGCAGGAATGCCATCCATTGATTTAGCAGGACCCTTCCTCTTTAGTCCTCTTGGATAAATCCGTCAATGCTGTCTTTATCATACTGGAACTGTTTAAATTTCTGATATGCCAGTTTGACTCTTACTGGCATCTCTGCAGGGTTGACCCCAAGCCTTTGCTGAGCTTGGACACTCACCCCTGTACATTCTTCCTGTATTTGCTGCTTATTAGGTTCAGTCCTTAAATTGCCTCTTCCAGCGTTATCTCCCCGGGGCAAAACTCCCTGGCTACACTGAACCTGCGTCTTGCCTCCTTGGACATGTCCTCATACTGCTGTTCCATTTCTGGTCCTTCTTAGAGTATCTCACCACTTGCCACCAATTGTCACGACCCACTCTCTGGTTGGGATCTGTTGAGCGGATTTGGGTTACTTTGGACCTTCAGTAGCTTTGATTACAGGAACATCATGTCTCAGCCCTTGGGTTAGACTGAGCAATATTGACAGTAAGTCTGATGAATCTTACTGAAAGCATATGTCCCCGGGTAAATAATACATCTACACGCCATGTCTTGATGAAAATTATGAACAACTTTATTTGGAAAACAACATCTTTTAAACAGGCATACAACATTACCAGGAGGGGCTACCTTTAGTCAGCCCCTAACTGCCTCTGGCCAATCATGCAGGGTCCTTACGTGGTAACCATGAGACTCCTCCCAGGTCCACCCACTAGGTGGGGCTAACTAATTCATTTGGCTCTAGCTCCCAAGAGAGAGACATCTCCCTCTGCACTGATTCTCTGAGTGGGAATCCCTGTAGACCCTCTGGGGTTATGGTGCCTCAGTGTCTGTAAGGGACCCTTATGTTCCTGACTACTATCATTTCAAGTGTTTACCTTCAGGACCATATGGGCAACTCCTGACTGAGAGTTTATACAATGGGGGAGGGTTGACTAATTAAAACATAGCTATCACTCCATAATACAATATACAATATAATACTAACATATTATAACCCATAACATATTTCCCCATTCCCACATGGTATCAGGGTTGGGCAGGTTTTTCACGTCAATCCATTTTATGCAGTAATGCTGACTTTATTTAATGGTGACAGTGGAACCCCCTACTCATTCCCCTATCCCATACCATTCACAAGCAGTGGCTCTGTGAGCCCAAACCTTTTGTTCTTCCACATGGCAACAGCATGTGGAAGATAACCCAGCCCCAAGATGGCCACTGCTGCCAGTCACAAAATGGCCCCAGCATAGTTCACGCCAAATCCAATATGGCCACTGGCTGATTCATGACACCGTTGATGTGGAGCAAGACATAGCAGCAGCAGAAGAGGACTCAGCCAAGGAGGTTATGGAAGAGGATGGAGTAGGAGGAGTAGAGGAGGTGGCAGCAGGCCTGCCTGCAAGTCGTGGCAGTGTCACCAACTCCTTTGCAGAGCCACGTATTCCATGCTTGGCAGCCGTCACCAGGTTTACCCAATGCGCAGTGTAGGTGATATACCTGCCCTGACCATGCTTTGCAGACCAGGTATCAGTGGTCAGATGGACCCTTGCCCCAACACTGTGTGCCAGAGATGCATTACTTCCTTTTGCACAATCGAGTACAGGTTGGGCATTGCCTTTTGTGCAAATAAATTTTGGCCGGTTACTTTCCACTGCGGTGTCCCAATAGCTACACATTTTTTGAACGCCTCAGACTCCACCAGCTTGTATGGTAAAAGCTGGCGGGCTAAGAGTTCAGACAAGCCAGCTGTCAGTTGCCGGGCAAGGGGGTGACTTTGTGACATTAGCTTCTTACGCTCAAACATGTCCTTGACAGACACCTGACTGTGGGCAGATGAGCAGGGACTGCTCAGGGCGAGACACGGAGTGGCGGATGGTTGAGAGGGGGCAAGCAGGGCAGCAGTGGTTGACGTGGCTGAAGATGCTGGACCAGGGGGAGGATGGCGGCTTTGACTTTGTGTGCTGCTTGTACTCATGTGTTGATCCCATAGGCGTTTGTGATGTGACATCATGTGACTTCGCAAAGAAGTTGTACCTAGGTGGGTGTTGGACTTCCCACGACTCAGTTTCTTTTCGCACAGGTTGCAAATGGCATCGCTGTTGTCACAGGCAGACACACAAAAAAAAATGCCACACTGCTGAGCTCTGCAGTGACGGCATTCTAGTGGTGGCAACAGCATGCGTTGACTGGCGTGCTGTCTGGCTGACCCCGGGTGCCGATGCATGCTGTCTGACTGTGCCACGAGCTACTTGCGACGACCTCCCCTTGCTTCCAACTCGTCTCCTCCTCCTCTCTGTCTCCCCATCTGAACTTTCCTCCTGTTCTTCTTTTCTTATAGCGGGCACCCACGTGACATCTACGGACGCATCGTCATCATCAACCGCTTCACTTGTATCTGACAACTCAACAAAGGAAGCAGCACCGGGTACAACATCATCATCATCAGACCGTACGTCCATGTGTGTAATGCTGCCTGACTGGGACATATCCCTGTTATATACATCCTCTGGCACTAATGTTTGCGCATCACTCATTTCTTCCAACGGATGTGTAAATAACTCTGCTGATGGATCAAGTGAAGGCTGTGGTGCTAGTGTTGGTGGGGGCGGCAGGTGGGCGAGTGGTAACTGGAGAGGTGCCCGAAGCTAAGCTGGAGGAGGATGGTGCGTCTAGGTTCCTAGCGGAAGCTGTAGAAGATTGGGTGTCCTGTGTTAGCCAGTCAACCATGTCCTCAGAACTTTTCAAGTTCAGGGTCCATGGCCTCTGAAAACTGGGCATTATTCTAAGGCCAAATCACAGCACCACGACCACGACGGCCCCTGCGGGGTGGCCTGCCTCTGCCTGTCCTTTTTTTTCCGATTAGTGGTACTATGCGTGCAAGCTACTGTGACACCAGATATGAGTGGCACTGTGCACTGGCAAAAGTTGGCACAGTAGACGCAATAGGCCTCACACACATGCCTGTAGGCAGGCAACTGATATTCAATCGATTACAGTCAAAAAAGTGTTGTTTTATTTCACTGAGCACAATATAAGCTGTGAGCCTAACACAGGCAGGCAACTGAAATTAGATTAAAGGAAAAAAGGTTGTTTTTTTTTTCAATGTATGGTACACCAACTATGACTGGTAAAACAGAGCAGAATATTAGCTGTGAGCCTGACACAGGCAGGCAACTGAAATTAGATTACAGGAAAAAAATGGTTGTTTTCAATGTATGGTACACCACCAGGTATGAGTAGTGAAAATAAGCACAATATAAGCTGTTAGGTGTTAGCCTGTTACACACACACACTGGCAGGCAGGCAAATGCAATTAGATTACACAGAAAAAAATAATAAAATAAAATACATGATGTTCTAGCCCTAAAAAGGGCTTTTTGGGTTGCTGTCCTTGCAGCAGATATCAGATGAGTCCTTCAGGTCTGTAGTGGAAGCTAAATACACAGCCTGACTATCTATTTCCCTATTAAATCAACAGCAGCTACACTATCTGTCCTCTGACAACGAATGCAGCTTCAGAATGATTCTAAAATGGATGCTGTCCTTCAGATGGAAGGCTCTGGAAGGGAGTGTATGCTGCTGATTGGCTGGAATGTGTCTGCTGACTGTGAGGTGCAGGGTCAATGTTTCATCAATGATAAAGAATAGGGAACGAGAGCATGTGTCCGCAGTCTGCTGCGAGCGCGAAAGAGCCAAAATCGCAACGAATAGTCCGCTGGCGAACTGTCCGGTACATCTCTACTAATACCTCTGATTCAATGAGAAAAAAGGGCTCTGCAGGCTTCTCCCTAACTGCAATATATTCTTCTACACAGTACATTGACATTTAATAAAGCACTGTTAGATAAAAAATAGCTATAAGCAAAATTAGATGGGAAAATAAATAATAATATGTTTCTTGGGGGTCCCTTTAAATCTGTTGCACCAGTTTACGTTTCTCAGTCTCTGGAATGAAGAGCAACACTATGTTACATTTCTGTAGACTTGTCCCAGCGTTATACTATACTAGCCACTTGCCCGTCAAAAATTACCGCAACAAAATTTGAAGCCTGGCAATGCTGTTTGTCAAACAGTGCAAGGTTCTCCCCCTTCTAACTTGTGGGCCTCGCCAACCCACATCTTTCGTGCCCCTCAATGAGCGCTGAAGCCTCTCCCCCCCTCTACTTTCCTTTGGCGCTGATCATGAGCCCCGCAATGAGTGGCTTTGTCTCTCATTGCAGGGGTCGGCCAACCCGCACCTTTGGCGCTCATTGCAAGCCTCTCCCCACTCTCTCCCTCCCTTGTTTCTTTGCCCTCTGTCCCTACACTGATTTTTTCCCCCTTATATCCCTCCCCGTGTCTGTCCCCCCTCTCTCACCCCTGTGACTCTTTCTCTCCCCTGTATCCCTTTAAACCCTCTCCCCACTCTCTCTCCTCTGTGCTCCTGTTTGCATTAAGGGGTTTGAAACCATTTGCGGGCTTCGGGAAATTTAACCAGTTACATATCAAATAAGCTTGCAACCTCACTTACAGGCTCCCTGCCTCTCCCGCTGTGCTGTGTGTGAGGTTGTAAGATAATTTTTTTAATTAATTGGCGTCTTTTGGCGGTCTCTCAGTGGATTCCGAGTTATTGGCTTGAAAAAAATGGCAGCTGTTAAATCCAAGACGTACTCGACTTGACTCTCTCTCTCTCATTTCTTTCTCTCTGACTCTCTCGCTCCTGGTGCACTCTTTCTCTGTCTGTATGCTCTCGCTCTCTCTGCACTTTCTCTCTCTAGGCGCTCTCTTTCTTGGTGAGCTCTTTCTGTGCACTATCTCTGTCTCTCTGCTCTCTCTCTTTCTGTGTGCTCTCTGCATTCTCTCTGCGCTCTTTCTGTCTGTGCACTCTCTCTCTCTCTCTGTGCTTTCTGTCTGTGCACTCTCTCTTTGTTTGCTCTCTCTCTCTCTGTGCACTCTTTCTCTCTGTGCGCTCTCTCTCGCTCTCTGTGTGTACTGTCTGTGTGTGCTCTCTGTCTGTGTGCACTCTCTCACTCTGTACCACTCTCTCTCTGTGTCGATCTCTGTGTGTTCTCTCTTTCTGTGCGCTCTCTCTCTCACTGTGCGCTCTCTCTCTCTGTCTACACTCTCTCTCAGTGATCTCTCTCCCTTGCTGTTTGTGTGGGCGCTGTCTGTGTGCACTATCTCTCTTTGTACTCCTCCTTCACTGTGTTGATCTCTGTATGCTGTCTGTGTGTGCGCTCTTTCTCTGTGCACTGTTTCCGTGTCTCTCTCTCTCTCTGTGCGCTCTCTGCCCTCTGTCTGTGCACTCTCTCTCTGTGCTCTCTCTGTCTGTGCACTCTATCTTGCTCTCTGTGTGTGCTGTCTATGCCCTCTCCCTCTTTGCGCTCTCTTTCTGTGTTTTCTCTCACTCTCTGTGTGAGCTGTCTGTGTGTGCTCTCTCGCTGTACCCCTCCCTCTCTGTGTAGATTACTGTGAGCTCTCTCTGTGTCACTCTCTGTCTCTGCTCTCTCTGTCTCTGCTCTCTGTTTTGGCACTCTCTCTCTGTGTGCTCTTTCTCTCCCACTATTTGTGTGTGCTGTGAGTACTCTCTCTCTGTCATTCTCTGTGCGCTCTCTTTGTGTATGCTCTCTCTGTGGCTCTCTCTCTCTGTGGCTCTCTCACTTTCTCTGCTCTCTCTGTGCACTCTCACTGTCTGTGCGCTGTCTTTTGCTCTCCATGTGCACTGTCTGTGTCTGATCTCTCTGTGTGCATTCTCTCTCTCTATATATACCCCTCCCTGTCTGTGTGCTCTCTCTGAGAGTCTCTCTCTCTCTCTTTGCACGCTCTGTCTCTCTGTGTGCTCTCTGTCTGTGCACTCTTTCGCTCTGTGCACTCACTGTCTGTGCTCCCTCTCTCGCTCTTTGTGTGCTGTCTGTGTGCTCTCTCCCTCTGTACCCCTCCCCCTCTGTGTCGATCTCTGCGTGTGTGCTTTTTCTATCTGTACTCTATGTGCACTGCTGTCTGTGTGCAATCTCGGTCTCTGTGCCCCTCACTCTCTTTGTCAATTTATGTGCGCTCTCTGTCTGTGCACCCTCTCTGATTTCTATCTCTGCACTCTCTGTCTGTGCACCCACTCTGCTTTCTATCTCTGTACTCTCTCTCTGTGTGCTCTGCCTTTGCACCCTCTCTGCTTTCTATCTCTGCACTCTCTGTCTGTGTACCCACTCTGCTTTTTATCTCTGCACTCTCTCTCTGTGCTCCCTCTCTGCTTTCTATCTCTGTACTCTCTCTTTGTGTGCTCTGTCTGTGCACCCTCTCTGCTTTCTATCTCTGCACTCTCTCTCTGTGTGCTCTGTCTGTGCACCCTCTCTGCTTTCTATCTCTGCACTCTCTGTGCTCCTTCTCTGCTTTCTATCTCTGTTTTCTATCTCTGTACTCTCTCTCTGTGCGCTCTGTCTGTGCACCCTCTCTGCTTTCTATCTCTGCACTCTCTCTCTCTGTGTGCTCTGTCTGTGCACCCTCTCTGCTTTCTATCTCTGCACTCTCTCTCTGTGCGCTCTGTCTGTGCACCCTCTCTGCTTTCTATCTCTGCACTCTCTCTCTCTGTGCGCTATGTCTGTGCACCCTCTCTGCTTTCTATCTCTGCACTCTCTCTCTGTGCGCTCCGTCTGTGCACTCTCTCTGCGCTGTCTTTGTGCTCCCTCACTGTCTGTGTGTGCTCTTGCTCTGTAATTCTCTCTCTGTACCCCTCCCTCTCTGTACCTGTCTCTCTCTCTGTACCTCCCTCTCTCTCTCTCTCTCTCTCTCTCTCTCTCTCTGTACCTGTCTCTCTCTCTCTCGCTCTCTGTACCTCCCTCTCTACCTTTGCTGTCTTTCACTAAAATGCAAATGGCCGCCATGCTTCTGTTAAGATCTGGTGTTAGGCCCCACCCCCACTTACGTCATGGCAACGCCCCCTTTATGATGTCAGCGTTAGCAACATTTTCTGCTGCTCACAACTATATATGTGAACTAGCGACTTGCCCGTCAAAAAATTACGGCAATGAGATGTGTATGTTTGGAAAGTCTTCGTCCGATGGTCTTCACGCAGTGTCTGTTGTAAAAGAAAAATTAAAAAGTTATTTGATTTGAATTTATTTGTAATGAATAACATATTCCATTATTTTGGTCTATTGTATCTGTTATGGTGAATTTTTCTGGTATTCTGTTTTTTTGTGCAACCTTTTAAAAATACTTTAATTGTATTTGTATATTCCAGTTATACTTTTTTTATACTGTAATTATTAATGTTTTTTTTATTTTGGATATGATTGCAATGTTTTTAGCATTATCCTGTTTTGTGTCCACCACTTTTGCTATGCTAATTTAGACTTCTTTGTAAGGCTTATAGCTTCTTAAACAATAAATAAGAATATTAATTTACTTTGCTATGTGTTTGTGGGATTTTTGGTACAATCCTGTTTTGTGTCTACCATATGTTGCATACTTTATTTGCTTAATTAATCTTTTTTATGAAGGTTAAATGTTTTTCCTATTTTGGATATGATGGCTATGTTTTTAGCCTTATCTTATTTTGTATCCACCACTTTTGGTTAGCTTATTTAGGCTTCTTTGTAAGGCTTATAGATTATTAAACATTAAAGAAGAATATTAATTTACTTTTCTATGTGTTTGTGTGATTTTTGGTACAATCCTGTTTTGTGTCCCCCATATGTTGCACATTTTATTTGCTTAATTAGTCTTTTTTATGAGGATTAAATATTGTTGTACATTGAAAATGAATGTTTTTCCTATTTTGGATATGATGGCTATGTTTTTAGCATTATCCTATTTTGTGTCCACCACTTTTGGTATGCTTATTTAGGTTTCTTTGTAAGGCTTATAGGTTCTTAAACATTAAAAAATAATATTAATTTACTTTGCTATGTCTTTTTGTGATTTTTGGTCCAATCCTATTTTGTGTCTACAACTTTTGGTATGCTTATTTAGGCTTCTTTGTAAGGCTTACAGGTTCTTAAACATTAAAGAAGAATATTAATTTACTTTGCTATTTGTTTGTTTGATTTTTGGTACAATCCTATTTTGTGTCTACCATATGTTGCATACTTTATTTGATTAATTAGTCTTTTTATGAAGGTTAAATGTTTTTCTACAGTGAAAATGAATGTTTTTTCTATTTTGTATATTATGGCAATGTTTTTAGCATTATCCTCTTTTGTGTTCACCACTTTTTGGTTGCTGCATTTGTTATATTGGCGGCCATTAAACATATATAGTTCCTTTATTTTTTCTACTCGTTATACTTTACCTTGATTGAAGTGTCGAATGACAGAGGGTCCCCTCCTGCCAATCTTAATCTGCCGGTCTTCTTGTAGTGTCTGTTTGAAAAAGAATGTGAAATGCTTAATTGTATATTTCTTCTTTTTGTTTTAGCAAAGCATGGTCTTTTTCAGCATGTAATGTATTTTTCTATCTTACCTCTTCTTCTTTCTTTGTGTTCTTTAAAAGGGATTCTGGTTCACAATGCACGGTGCAAATTCTTTAGTGACGCTGTTGATGCAGAGTCTGTTTGAATATAAAAAAAAAGGAGAAAGATTGAGCTTTAGGTTTCATATGTATTAGTGTCATCTTATTATGTGCTATGAATTACAATAAATTAATGTCATTTAAATATACTTCTTTAATTAGTTTCAATTAACATTAGTTTGTTTTAGGGCCTACACACATAAATGTGCATGTCAGATGTCACTATACATGATACACATATCACATGAATCACATTTTCATAGTTAAAGTTGTTTTTTTTTTGTCCTGTCTTGATATATTATAGCTTACCTCTCAGTTGCAATTTGCACAGTGTAAAGTAGGAAATTAGGAAATAATTCTCTTTTCAAGTAACAGCAGCAGTTCACTATACAGTCACTCCGTTCATCACCTGAGTAGAAATGTACAATTTTCTGGAAAGTAGGCAGTATTTATAAACTTTCAGGTGCCTCAGACCGTTAGAACGCAATACGCATGCGCTATTTGCGTTTCAGCTTACAATTTGCGTTCCATCCGCCATTTTATGTGTAGTAGTTTTCCAAGTGATGGTTAATATCATTGTGGTACGTGCCGCATAGTATGTGTTTCAGTTTTGCGAGACACTGTAGTATTGTTACGTGTGTAGCCTCGTTTTCGTTTTGTTCGGCGGCCATTTTTTCTCTCGCTTAGGTGATTTTCGGCGGTTTAAATTCCTCTTTTTGGACTTAAATGGACGTGTAAATTAACTTTTCAAGGTGCTGGATGCCCCCCCTTGCTGTAAGTAAGCATTTTATGTGTTCGTTGTGTTTATTTATTGTGTTTCTGATGTTTTCATATACGCCGTTTTCGGACGTTTTTTGCATGTTCGGAATGGGTTGTAGCGCGGCCGTATTTTTTGGCTTTTTTTCTAAATCATGCGTGTGGGACGCAGTTGTTTTTTTTTTCTAAGTCGTGCGTGTGTGTGTTAACCGCGTGTGAGGCACCATTGAGTTTTTTTTCTAAGTAGTGCGTGTGTGTGTTAACCGCGTGTTGTGCGAGCCCGCAAGCGTTAACAACAACTTGTATGCTCACAACTATATATGTGATATGTGATAGCCCCATTGTGTGACTATCTCCATCTTGTCCCGGGAGACTCTCTCTAACTGCCACTAAGTAACAGTCTAGAACCCTAGATATTAACACTTGGACTGCAGTGGGTACCCATTACACCCATCAGCTAACAACTTGTACACATTACACATATTATATACATTAATAATTACTAATTACTAATTACTGAGGTTCCACTTGGTACTGGATGAATTTCCATGTTGTGAGCCTGAAAGACAGAGACTTCCCGCTCTACGTGTGTCTATATCAGTGTTTCTGAGAGGAAGGAAAATGTAGTCTGAGTTAAAGATACCACATGAATTGGGTAGAAAAGAGTGACAATGAGGCGAGATTGACCTGTAAGACAATAGTACATAACGGCAAAAGCTGTCCTTGGAAATCCCGGTTAGCTGGCATCCTGTCCATGGCTCCATGCACTATAACCCAAGCTCCTTTCAATTTCATTATACTACAGAGGTAAGCATCGCCAACATACAAACACATCCATGTAAACATACACAGATAAAAATATTTTGCTATGTCAATTTACTATGAGAGTATAAAAAACAAATAACATAAAAACAGGAATGTATTTATCTGTACTGAACTTTCTTCTGGATCTAATGATGTTTCTGATATAAGATTGATAGCGGATGTCCCTGAGTGGCTGGTGTATATTCCTCCCACAGTCATTATTCATGTAACAGGGGTATGATAAGTCTGTATTTGTGGCACACTGTATTTGTGGCACACTGTCCATCATGAGTCTTGAAGTATAGTGGCCAGTTTTCTACTTTCCACAGCTCTCTCTCATCAGGTACGTAGATTGTTCTTATGTTTGGCCTCCTTTTTAGCTTAAATATTTCTCTAATGAAGTCCATGATTTTATGAAGGTTTGTACCTTACACTTCCAGTTGTCCATGGCCAATTTCTGCTGCTCAACATCAATCCTGTCCATGTTCTTTAGATGACGGCATTCGCCATAGTCACAAGGCAACATCACAACAAATTCAGATGCTTTGTTTGGCAGGTTTCGATTGGTTTGTCTCCCAATGGACAGATTCAAGCACAGACACTTGACTGGGGCCATTTGCATTGGGATAATTGTTTCATGTGGATTTTCAGATGGAATTTGCTCTTTTTTCTGAACAGATGGTATGGCAGAGGATCCAAAATAATGCACAGCACATATGGCAGCCACGACCAGGCAGATTAATACTGCAATCAAGACCACTAAGAGGATCCACACAAACATGGCGGTGGGCAGCATATTTTTCAATCTTCAGTATGAAAAACTTCAAAAGCAGCAACTGAACACTGGCCTGTACATGAGCTTCTTATATAGTACTGGATGTAGAGTGTTGATGATGTCACATGATGATGTCATGAAGCAGGGAAGGCAGAATGCAGCATTTAAAAAAATACTGTTTTGAAAAATTATGTCTGACAGTTAAACATATGGTCAAATTAATAATGTACCATATTCAAAGATAAATATACCAAAATGAACAGTTATTTGGACAGTAAATTACTAATGTGGTGCAATGTGTATTAACTAAACATGATGACAAATGTTTTTAGCTAATGAGCTTCTTCAAATTAGTAAAGTATAAAAATATGACCATAGTAGTCCTTTAATAAGAGTATAGGAGTATAATATAAATCTATCACCAAGTAAAATTAAAAGGATACATATAAATAAGTATAAATGTAATTGATCATTATTAAAAAGTCAAAGTGGATATATCATTATGGTAACAAAATGCTGGTGAATAAATTAAAAATGACGGACAAAAGAACGAAGATAGATAACATTTATAGAGTGGGACAATGTCTATCTAGACTAGATCACATAGCAAGTGCGTTTGAGGAGTATTACTCCAAATTATATAATTTAAAAGAAGACCCTCAGTTTGTAATGTCAGCTTTGAAGGAAATTCAGGAATTTCTGAATAGGTTTGAACTACCTCAAATATCTGAAACAGAAACTTTGATGCTTAATGCAGAGATTTCGGAAAAATACATTTCAGAAGCTATTTTAAAACTGAAATTGGGTTTAGCTCCAGGACCCGATGGGTAACATTTATAGAACATTTATAGAAAAAACACTCACAGCTAAATTTGTCAGCTTAAGGCAGCTAATAGAATAAGGCCACAAGTATTGCAATTCCATGGCCTCACAAAGTTGAGAAAGTGGAAGTTTGACCTGGGCTAGTCCTAAAATGATCTAGAGAAATAGTTAATGTTAGGAAAAGGGGGAGAGTATTATGGACTCTTCTCTGTTTTGCAGTTACGGCTCTGCCTTTACAGGCCTGGATCATGGGCAACTCGTACATTTATTGGGAGGAAATTTTTTATTACATTTGCTTACAACAAATTACAAAATAGTGTTCAATGTATCAAAAACATATACAAAAATACAATTAAAAACAAAATGTCATATCTATATTTTCCCAACAATCTGTAGTTTGTTCTTTTACATATACTTCTTTTATATCTAATTATGCGATTAATCACAGAGTCCGTAGTTAAAATAATTTGTTTTGATGATTTTAAACACCTCGCTTGCCATAAATGATATATTACTATACAATTAATTACATATAAAGTGCATTTGTTAATCTTATCTGCCCAATTGATATTTCCATATACTAATTCAGCATAGGACTGCCCTTTAAAGTTGGGTATTTTAAGAAGTATGGACATTTCTGTCCATATTGCTAAACTGAAGGGACAGTCACCCAAAAAATGAGACATTGTTTCTAACATCCCTGAACATTCTTCTCTCGGGCAATTTCGTTCCTCCAATTTTTTAAATGGGCTCGCAGGACGGCGGCAGTAAAGGAGCACGGCTTGCAGTTGGGGTTGGAACCCAATCGGGTACATTTTAGATGGTTTGGGCAGTGAGGCATGTGATGGGATGGGGTCTTACAGGAGATAGTTCAGTACACACGGTTGGGCACAACTCCAGACATCTTGGTAATACATGCAGGTGGTAATGACCTGGGATTGATGCCCGTGAAATGCCTTATCGATAATATAAAGAGGGATTTGCGCCGGTTACACTACCTTTTTCCTAGGACATTGTTGCTTTGGTCGCACATGGTGCACTGGTTTAAATTGCGCACGGCCATGGGTGACGCCATCATGGGGAAGTGCCGTAGGAAGGTCAACAAGATAATTGCAACGTTCATCAGAAATTTGGGTGGAACATCTGTTAGACACAGGGCGTTAGAGGTGGAGGATGCTAGAGCATTTTACATAGCAGACTGAGTGCACTTAAATGAAATAGGCCTTAGAGTTTTCAGTTTGGGGCTGGAGAATGGCATAGCCATGGCTATGTGGATACATGGAGGTGTGAGCGCTGAAAGTTAGAGTTGGCCTCCTTCTAAGTGGGTGTACTCCGTGGTTGGCCAGGTTTGAGTTGGTGGTCACAATCCGGCACGATAGAAGCATGCCTTGTGGGCTGGTTATGTGCGTTGAGTGGCGCAGGTTGGGTAGAGTTGTGGAGGGGGTGTAGCTGGTTTTTTTTGGGGCTTCTGGGGAGGGGCGTGCGCAAAGAGTTGGGTAGAGGTTTACGCATGTGGCGGGTTATGCTTGCCCTGGATGGTTCAGTTACAGTTATAACTGTTATTTAATGTATTTTGACCCACGGAGGGGTAAGGGGGTCCCCAGGTCAGTTACAAGGGATGGGGGTGGGCAAGCATAGCTTAGGGGTTACGCCAAAAAGTTAAGGGAAGTATAAGTTTAGCTAAAAGTGTGTAATAAAGAGGATGTGGCCTAATTTACACCCCAATTACGGCTACGTGTGTTTATTTATTCATGTGTGATGTAAGTTAATGGGAATCGCCATGACCTGGGCTAGCCCTAAGATGGGAATGTAAGGGTGATAGGGGGTTAACAGTGGTTGTGTAAGCTCAGCTCATGGCAAAAGGGAGAGGAGTGTAGGCGCACTGAAAGGGGGGCAGCAGCAGAGAGTATGTTTAGAGCAGCACGAGTTGACAAACTATAGGGATCTGCCCTCCTCCCACCCCGATGGTTTAAGACGGGGAAGTTGGTTGTTATATTAAAAGAAAAAAAAGTTTTAAAACACGGGTAAAGGATGAATAATGGTAGAGGAATAAGAGACGGATTGGAGGTTGGTGTTAGCAACGCCTAACGAGTCGTCACAGCCTTTATATGGCGGGTTATGCTTGCCCTGGATGGTTCAGTTACAGTTATAACAGTTATTTAGTGCATTGGGACCCAAGGAGGGGTAAGGGGGTCCCCCGGTCAGTTACAAGGGATGGGGGTGGGCAAGCATAGCTTAGGAGTTATGCCAAAAAGTTTAAGAAAGTATAAGTTTAGTTAAAAGTGTGTAACAAAGAGGCTAATTTATATCTCACTTACGGCTACGTGTGTTTATTTATTCATGTGTGATGTAAGTTATTGAGTATCGCCATGGGCTATGCCCGGGTCAAGCAGCCTTCCTGCAATCTGATGTAAGTAAATAAAAATGAATAAACTTTTATTTTTAAAATAGGACACACAAGGGCTTTTTCAAACACTTATTAGAGCTATCAGCAATTAAACACACAATACTGTATTTTAAAAGCACGGGAATGCATGGAAACACCTTAGAATTAATTGCAAACCCCACAAATATGCAATAAAAAAAATATTATTATTAAATGTTTATGTAATATCGATCCCGGGACTCAAGGGGTTAAAACATATCATGAGACCCACATGGACTAGAACATATGATCTAATGCATTTTATAGAGTCCAATCACTAATTAATTTGTAGCCTTCAATTGCAGATTATCTGCAACTTCAATGTTTTACTAACATCATTTACTATTGGAAGTGTCTATGAAGTAAATTACGGGCTTGCTTAAATATTGCCAGATTATATGAACGAGCCCCATGAAATCCTACTTGAAAAGGCAGAATGAATGAGTTTAGGAGGTAAATTGCGGCCTAGAGTCAATAGAATACATCTAAACATTTAGGGAAAAAACACCCGCAGCAAAAACTCAAGGTTAGATTGCAGCACTAAATGACAGATTAGAGACGTTTGCAAGCTCCTAATAGAGTAGGGCCCATTGTTGGTAAATTCATTTATATTTCAATATAATATTCCTTCATCAAATTAATGTTCCTTTGGAAGCAGTCTCACATTACTTAGACTATAGTATTTACAATATTTTATAAACTTTAAGGGTTATGTTGAATTTGAACCATAGTAAAAATAACATTGATATGAAACAAAAACAAACAAAAAAATATATATATACTTACAATGTCACTGTTCATGTAGGAAGCATATGTGCTACTACTGTTAACCATAATTAGACAAACAGGACACTAAAATTATAAAATTAGCAGACACATTATATATATGTATTGAGCAGCACTCGTGGAATATTTCACTATTCACAGACTCTCAATTCGGCTTTTCTACGAATTGAACCGAAATGTGATTGGCGCTGGCAGAGAGTTGTAACAAATGTACTGGGTGTCACACCTCACTTGGCAAATCTCAGCTAGAATACTGCCCTGAGAGTCATGCTGGGAGAATTGTTGATTGTTGTTGTTTTGGGTAATGGAAACTACATCTCCCAGCATGCTTTGTAAGAAAGAGAGGAAGTAACTTAATAAGCAGTATACCTCAGCCAATCAAAGAGGAGATTTATTATTTCCATCCCCAAGATATAGCACTTCTTGCAAGGAGCTATATGTGATGTACAATGTCTGTTCCAAGTCTGTTTTAGTTCATGTTTAAGTGTAAAAACACAGGCCCGTTGCAGCCAGGTTCCCCTAGGCTCTTGCCTTCTCTGTGTAATGGTAAATCTGGCCTCTATGGGGCTCTGCATAACACACTCACTACTACACAGATAAATAGCACAGTGACAACATAATCTGCCCTTAAATTATTATTTTGTTGGTTAATTCTTCTTATAGACTTACACAAATCTTTTTAGTTTCTATTTCTGCATTGCTTTTTTATTTTCAAAGGAAGTATATCGGATCACCATAAACAAGAAGACTCAAGGATACTATTGTAAGACAACTGAAAAAAACAAGGTGAAGAAAGTTTATTTCAAAGAAAAGTGTCATATCAAAAGTCTTTATTTTCACAGTAATAGTCCAGTTTGTAATTATATAAACACAGTTATCAGTGTGACGTGAAGATCTAGTTTTTATATCAACTTCACAAAATGGAGGTTATAGACTCATGAGGGTCAGACACGAGACATGGTGTCTGAGGATACACCTGCTGTACAATAATAAATATACATATAAATATACTTATAGATAGATATACTTGTACATTTTGCTAACTAATACCTAGAGATGTCGCGAACATAAAATTTTCGGTTCGCGAACCGCGGCGCAAATTTCAACAAATGTTCGTGAACGGGCGAACCGGGCGAACCACCATAGACTTCAATGGGCAGGCAAATGTCAAAACCCACAGGGACTCTTTCTGGCCACAATAGTGATGGGAAAGTTGTTTCAAGGGGACTAACACCTGGACTGTGGCATGCCGGAGGGGAATCCATGGCAAAACTCCCACGGAAAATTACATAGTTGATGCAGAGTCTGGTTTTAAGCCATAAAGGTCATAAATCACCTAACATCCTAAATTGTTTGGAATAACATGCTTTAAAACATCAGGTATGATGTTGTATCGATCAGGTAGTGTAAGGGTTACACCCGCTTCACAGTAACAGACAAATCTCCCCGTTTAATGCACCGCAAACAACCGCAAACAGTCCCTTTGCACCTCCTTGTCCTCACTGATGTCATTGAAGCTCTCTTCCTCCACCCAGCCACCAAGGGTCCCCGAAAGGTGACAACAAGCCCCCTGGGACACCTGCTGTGTTTGGTCTTCCACCTCCTCAAAGCCACCTTCCTCCTCTGACTCCTCTTCTTCAGACTCCTATCTCTGCGTTGCCTCTGTCTGCGTTATTATAAGGTGTGTACTGTTAAGTAGTACTATTCCTATCGGTTTAATCCCTGTTACGTCCACTATTAGGGGACGTGTATATGGCATTGATTTTTGGAAGCGGGAGATGGAAAAAGATGCATGGTCGGTCCTCCCACTTCAAATTTGGGGCACTGTGCGTGCAATCTAAGGTGCCACCAGATAGGAGTGGTGTGTTCAGTTGTACTATTTATTCCTATCGGATTCAATAAAGCCAATAAACCTGGCCCGTTACTAGCCAGGAAACTACAAACCAAAACAACAAAAAATAGGATACTTCAAATTAAGACCTCGAAGGAAAAAAAACAACGAACCCAAATAAGATCCAGAAGATTTTTACAAAATTTTACAATACCCTTTATACAGCAACAAATCACATAGATCTACACAAAATGAGGGGATTTCTTAATTCCTGTGATCTCCCCTTAATAGAAGAAAATGACTTAGAGACTTTAAATGCCAAAGTGACCCTAGAGGAAGTGAGAAAAGCAGTCCAAAACCTCAAACCTGGTAAGTCACCAGGCCCAGACGGGTACACCAATTTATATTATAAAAAATTTCTAGACATTTTAGGCCCGCACTTGGTCACTCTAACAGAGTTCTAGAAGGCAAGCAAACAGCAGCAGAGCTGAACAGGGCAGATATCGCTTTATTCCCTAAGGAGGGTCGAGATGCCCTAGAACCAAAAAACTACAGGCCAATATCATTACTAAACTGTGATACAAAGATCCTGTCAAAAATAATAGCGGATAGAATGTCATCCTTCTTGCCTAAGTTAATACATAATGACCAAGTAGGCTTTGTCTCCCACAGGCAAGCGGGAGACAACATTAGAAAAGTCATGAACCTACTGTACCACACCGAAGCGTCTAAAATTCAAGCCTGTCTTATGGCCTTTGACATTGAAAAGGCGTTTGATTCCCTGGAGTGGACTTACCTATACGCCACGCTTGAAAAATTTGGTATTAAAGGCCATTTCATAAATTTCATACACTCATTATACAAATCATCCAGGGCAAGGTTACAGATTCCGGGAGATGAGAGATCCTTAATTAAAATAGAAAGAGGAACAAGACAGGGGTGCTTCTTTTATTTCCTTCTTTTTCTCTGGCAAAGCAATGACTATTTAGTATCCGCTGGAGGGAGGATTTCACCATCCGGCCTCTCTGGTCTCTGAACCAGAAAATTTCTCCCCTTCTATTCTCAATAGCAATAGAACCCCTGGCTCAGACAATTAGGGCCAACGCTGGGATCACAGGCATAAAAATACGCCATCACCATTTCAAAACTTGTCTATTTGCAGACGACCTGCTGTGTATGCTCTCAAACCCTACCCAATCGGTCCCAGAGTTGATTCGAACTATGGAGGAGTTTGGTCAGTTTTCTGGCCTTAAACTGAACATAGAGAAGACAGAAGCACTAGCAATTGACTTAACAGCAGTAGAGAAGCAGGGCCTCAAAGAGAAGTTTAATATTAAGTGGGATAAGAAGCACATAAACTACCTGGGAATCCGACTAACCCCTAAGCTAGAGGACTTGTACAAAGCCAACCACTCCAAACTTTATAAAACAATAATTAATGACCTGAGTAAATGGACAAAGTATAGGTTATCATGGCTAGGGAGAATAAATACGATAAAAATGAATGTCCTTCCTAGGTTGCTCTACATATTTCGAACACTCCCGATCCCGATTAAATAAAAAGAATTAGAAAATATTCAAAGGAAAATATTTCAGTTTATCTGGAACCACTCTCCCTCACGCATCACAAAGAAAATTATGTACCTTCATAAGTCAGAGGGGAGACTATCGTGTCCAAACTTAAAATATTACCACAAGGCAGCTCAGTTATCTTTCCTCCAAATAGCACATTCTATAGGGCATCAACCGGCCTGGGTGTATTAGAGAACCACACTAGTGATGTCGCGAACATAAAAGTTTTGGTTCGCAAACCGCGAACGCGAACCGCCGCAAATGTTTCGCGAACCGGCGAACCCGGCAAACCGCCATAGACTTCAATGGGCAGGCGGATTTTAAAACCCACAGGGACTCTTTCTGGCCACAATAGTGATGGAAAAGTGGTTTTAAAGGTAACTAACACCTGGACTGTGGCATGCCGGAGGGGGATCCAGGTCAAAACTCCCACGGAAAAATTACATAGTTGATGCAGAGTCTGGTTTTAATCCATAAAGGGCATAAAATAACCTAACATCCCCCTCGATCATCATCCTCCCCTGTATCTCTTTACCCCACTCCCTCATCATCCTCCCCTGTGTCTCTTTCCCCCCTTCCTCATCACCCACCCCTGTGTCTCATCCCCCCTCCATCATCATCTCCCACCTCCCTCCATCATCCTCCCCTGTATCTCTTTACCCCCTCCCTCATCATCCTCCCCTGTCTCTCTTCCCCCTCCATCATCATCCTCAGCCGGTGTCTTTTTCCCCCCTCCATCATCATCCTCCCCTGTGTCTCTTTCCCCCTCCCTCATCATCCTCCCCTGTGTCTCTTTTCCCCCTCCATCATCATCCTCCCCTGTGTCTCTTCCCCCCACTATCATCATCCTCCCCTGTGTCTTTCCCACCTCCCTCATCATCCTCCCCTGTATCTCTTTACCCCCTCCCTCATAATCCTCCCCTGTGTCTCTTCCACCGCTCCATCATCAATCATCCCCAGTGTTTCTTCCCCCCTCCCTCATCATCCTCCCCTGTGTCTCTTTCCACCCCCTCCCACATCATCCTCCCCTGTATCTCTTACCCCCTCCCTCCTCAGTCCTCCCCTGTGGTCTCTTCCCCACCCATCCATCATCATCCTCCCCTGTGTCTCTTTCCCCCTCCCTCATCATCCTCCCTGTGTCTCTTTTCTCCCTCCCTCATCATCATCCCCTGTGTCTCTCCCCCTCATCATCCTCCCCTGTGTCTCTTTGCCCCCTTCCACATCAACCTCCCCTGTGTCTCATCCCCCCTCCCTCATCATCCTCCCACCATCCTCATCATCCTCCCCTGTATCTATTTAACCCCTCCCTCATCATCCTCCCCTGTGTCTCTTTCCCCCCTTCCTCATCACACTCCCCTGTGTCTCATCCCCCCTCCCACATCATCCTCTCCTGTATCTCTTTACCCCCTCCCTCATCATCCTCCCCTGTGTCTTTCCCCCCTCCATCATCATCCTCCACTGTGTCTCTTTCCCCCCTCCATCATCATCCTCCCCTGTGTCTCTTTCCCCCCTCTCTCATCATCGCCCCCCCTCTCTCATCATCGCCCCCTGTATTTCTTTACCCCCTCCCTCATCATCCTCCCCTGTGTCTCTTTCCCCCTCCATCATCATCCTCCCCTGTGTTTCTTTCCCCCCTCCCTCATCATCCTCCCCTGTGTCTCTTTCCCCCCTCCTCATCATCCTCCCCTGTATCTTTACCCACTCCCTCATCAACCTCCTCCTGTGTCTCTTCCCCCCTCCATCATCACTCCCCTGTGTCTTTCCCCCTCCTCATCACCCTCCCCTGTGTCTCTTCCCCCCTCCCTCATCATCCTCCCACCTCCCACATCATCCTCCCCTGTGTCTCTTCCCCCCTCTCTTCCTCCTGTGTCTCTTTCCCCTCCATTATCATCCTCCCCTGTGTCTCTTTCCTCCCTCCCTCATCATCCTCCCTGTATTTCTTTACCCTCCCTATCATCCTCCCTGTGTCTCTTCCCCCTATCATCATCCTCCCTGTGTTTCTTTCCCCCCTCCCTCATCATCCTCCCTGTGTCTCTTTCCCCCCTCCTCATCATCCTCCCCTGTATCTCTTTACCCACTCCCTCATCATCCTCCCCTGTGTCTTTCCCCCCTCCATCATCATCCTCCCCTGTGTCTCTTCCCCCTCCCTCATCATCTCCCCTGTGTCTCTTCCCCCCTCCCTCATCATCCTCCCCTGTGTCTCATTGCCCCCTTCCTCATCACCCTCCCTGTGTCTCATCCCCCCTCCCTCATCATCCTCCACCTCCCTCATTATCCTCCCCTGTATCTCTTCCCCCCCTCCTCATCATCTCCCCTGTGTCTCTTTCCCCCCTTCCTCATCACCCTCCCCTGTATCTCTTTACCCCTCCCTCATCATCCTCCCCTGTATCTCTTTACCCCCTCCCTCATCATCCTCCCCTGTGTCTCTTTCCCCCCTTCCTCATCACCCTCCCCTGTGTCTCATCCCCCCTCCCTCATCATCCTCCCACCCCTCATCCTCTCCTGTATCTCTTTACACCCTCCCTCATCATCCTCCCCT